>CM054151.1:5063456-5188456 GCA_028751875.1 Rapana venosa
AGAAGGGAGGAGGAGGAGGAGAAGAAGGAGGAGAGGAGGAGAACAACAACTACAACAACAAAGAAGAAGAGGAGGAGGAAGGAGAAAAGGGGGAGGAAGAGGAGGAGGAGGAGAGGAAGAATTGCGAAGAAGAAGAATTGCGAAGAGAAGAATGTAGAGAATTGTGAAGAAGAAGAATTGCGAAAAAAGAAGAAGAGCAAAGAAGAAGAACTGTGGAAGAAGAAGAAGAAGAAGAAGAACAACAACAACACAACAAGGAAAGGGGAGGAGGAGGAGGAAGAAGAAGAGAATTGCGAAGAAGAATTGCAAAGAAGAATTACAAAGAATTGCGAAAAGAAGAAGAAGAAGAAGAAAGAATGAATTGCAAAGAAGAATTACAAAGAATTGCGAACAACAACAACAACAACAACAAACAACAAAATGAAGAAGTCAAGAAGTTGTGCACTAAGTCCAGACAGAGCCCTATGGAGAGGCATGGCAGTGTCACACGGTGCAGAGACCAACACTGAAGCTGATGACACAGACGACACAAGTGACACAGACGACACAAGTGACACAGACGACACAGACGACACAAGTGACACAGGCGAGACAGGCGAGGTGTAGTGTTGACTTGCTATACTCCCTAGTGGACAGAACGTAGATTCGCCAACTCCGCGAGTTCATCCTCTGTCCTATCCTTTGGGTTTAAACAAACAAACCAACCAAAAAACCGTGGGGGGACGGGATAGCCTAGTGGTTAGAACATTGCGCTCGCTATCTGACGACCTGGGTTCGATTCCCGTTCAGGGGGATATTTTCCCCTGGAGTTAACATCAGTGCAGTCTCCACTCTCCCCAAAAGTCCTTCAGATGAGACTATAAGCCGAGGCCCCGTGTGCGAACGCACGCACAACATAATGCTTTATAGTGGCAGTGTGCTTTCAGCGTCTAGTTTTATCACACTTCTTGATTAAACCATTGACGCTGGGGGCAACAGCAAAGTGAGAGGCTGTACGACCAGTGGCTTTCCCACTCATGGAAATCCACTTTACAGCTTAGTCTTTAGTGATCGACTATGACTCTCTGACTAGGAGGCTTGACTCGCACAGTCCTTATGTGCTGCAGCCCTGGGGGCTGGTTGACCTTTGCAGAACATCTCCAACGCTGACTGTCCTTATGCCTTCTTGGCCGAGAGAGTGGGGATATACTGTGGGAAAAGCTGCTCCACTATAATCAAAGTTCTGCCCAGTTTCTGCTAAACAGCAGCTGCCTCCTCTGTTGTTTTAGAGGCCATCGTCGAACACGACGGACAAACATAAAGATACATCAGAAGTGAGGGCCACTGAACAAAAGCATAGGGCTTTGTAGTATCACCAATTATTTATATAGCAGTAGAAAGGGACACTGAACGAAGAAGACACAGCGCCATGTAGAGTCACTGATATTTATTTTATTTTATTCTTTTATATCGAGGATAATGGAATAAGCACTTATGTGCTTTTTTTCACATCCAGTCCCCGTGTGTATGCGGTTTTGTAAATTGTCATCCGTTCCCACCGGCACACAATGACCTACTCTTACAAAAAGCGGAACAGGATTTTAACATGCGCGCAAGATGTTCTGCGTGCGTTCTTCGCACACGGGGCCTCGGTTTATAGTCTCATCCGAAGGACTTTTGGGGGGAGAGTGGAGTCTGCACTGATGTTAACTCCAGGGGAAAACATCCCCTTGAACGGGAATCGAACCCGGGTTGTCAGATTGCGAGCGCAATGTTCAAACCACTAGGCTATCCCGTCCCCCGAGATATAGCAGCAGTAGGGAGGGCCACTAAATGTAGCACGAACTAGTGACCTTTGGACCACAGCTGTTGCTGGCGGTTCAATCCTCGTCACGTGACAGTACCACGTGCCACGCTGCAGTGGGGGGTGTGGGGGGGTGGGGGCAAAGCGAGGGGGGTGGGGGGAACGAGGGGGGTTGAGGGATTACAGTGTATCGACCAAACCATCAATAGGGATCATCTCGACTTCAGTTCGGCAGCTGTGGGGTCCAGTGTTCAATGGAGATCGATGGATGGATTGGTGGTGGTGGGTGGGGGGTGGGGGGGGGATGGGGGTGGTGGGTGGGGGGAGGGGGGTCCCTGGTCTGTTTGTGGGGTGTAGCCTGGATGGTCAGGTTAACTGCTCTGACGGTGTCATGGCCTTTAATGGTCTGCAGTAGGGGTGTGTCTGGATAAAGGTCTTGACTGTTCCGGGTTTTTTTTTCTGTCTTCTTCTTGTTCTTGTCCTTCTTCCTCTTCCTTCTCCTTCTTCTTACCATCCTCCTCCATCCTCCTCCTTCTTCTTCTTCTTCTCCTCCTCCTACTCCTTCTTTCTTCCCTCCTTCTTCCTCTCCTCCTCCTCCTTTTTCTTGTTCTTACCTCCTCCTCTCGTTCTTCTTCTTCTCCTCCTCCTCCTCCTCCGGTTCCTCTCCTCTTCCTCCTGTCTTCTTCTTCTCTCTCCCGTCTCACTGCCTTCTCCTCTCTCCGGTCCTCCTCGTGTCTTCTGTCTTCCTTCTTCTTTTTTCTTTCTTCTTCTTTCTTCTCCTCTCCTTCTTCTTCTTACTCTTCTCCTCCTTCCTCCTCTTCTTACTATCCTCCTCATCCTTTTTTTCTTCTTCCTCCTCCTCCTCCTTCTCCTTCCTCTTCTTCTTCTCTCCTCCTCTCCTTCTTCTCTCTCCTTCTTCTTCTCCTTCTTCTTACTCTCCTCCTCTCCTCCTCCCTTCTCCTCCTCCTTCTCTCTCTTCTTCTTCTTCTTCTTCTTCTTCTTCTTCCCCTCTCCTCCTCCTTCTTCTTCTTCTTTGTCGAGCGCTCAGTCAGCAACTATTGTTGTTTCTCTCATATGAGCGAACAATTAATGGGTTGCGCAGCCGTTAATCACTTGACAAGTCAGGCCAAGCGCATCCTTCTCTACTTCTTAGAGTCGTCGAACGCTCAGACAGCAACCATTGTTGTTCTGTCATAGGAGCGAAAATGCGTTGCGCTGCCGTTAAGCGCCTGACAAGCCAGGCCCAGCGCATCCGACTCAGGCGTAGGGTAGAATCGCTCTTATTTAAGTCTTTCGGGTGGGGGGGGGGGGGGGGGGGGGGGGGGGAGGGAAGGCAGAGAATGGACCAAGAAGGCAGAGATAGACAAGAAGGGGGTGACACGAGGAAAAAAGGGAGCGAGGCAAAAACAAAGAGAGAGAGAGACACACACACAATTTTATTGCTATTTAGCAATCAAGCCATATAGCGCTGCGGCGCGGTAACAACGATATCGAACGCGACGCGATTACAATGACATGGAAACCATGGCAGTAGTGGTATGTACATCAAGATTCGATACATTATTGTCTGTGTCTCAAGTGTCTCAATTTTCAAACCAGCCTTTCCTTTTCCAGTCTACAGCCAGCGAAGTCAGCCCATGTAAGACTGGATCAGGTCCCGAAGATGATGTAACTCCTGCTCAGCACTCGCCACCACTGTCGCTGTGTGTTGTGTGTTAGGACACTGTTTCCCTTTACGAAGTCTGGCAAGCCTGACGCGTTCTTCTGGCAACATGTTTTTCTCTTCGGCAAAAACAAAGAGAGGGATAGAAAAGGGGGAATTCCTGGTGCAGAATTTCTAGAAGGTGGGGATACTCTTTATACTGACAGGCCCCCAGCCCTCCCCCCCCCCCCCCCCCCCCCACAACACACACACACTGGGAGGGGCGTCTCAGTTTTCAAATAATGACATTTCGTGCAGATGGCAAGACTGGCATTCTCATATCGATCACAGACCGAACACTTCGCGCTATGTCTGGTGTGTGTTTATTTTTTATTTATTTATTTATTTTATTCTTTTATATCGAGGATAATGGAATAAGCACTTATGTGCTTTTTTACATCCAGTCCCCCGTGTGTATGTGGTTTTGTAAATTGTCATCTGTTCCCACCGGCACACAATGGCCTACTCTTACGAAAAGCAGAACAGGATTTTAACGTGTGCGCAAGATGTTCTGCGTGCGTTCGCACCTCGGTTTATAGTCTCATCCGAAGGACTCTGTGTGTGTGTGTGTGTGTGTGTGTGTGTGTGTGTGTGTGTGTGTGTGTGTAGTGTGTGTGTGTGTGTGTGTGTGTGTGTTTTGTGTATGTGTGTGTGTGTGTGTTGGTGTCCCTTTAGTAAATTCATTATTATTGTTGGGTTTTACTGGTGTTAGGTTTATCCTCCTGTTCATTTTTGTTTGTAATCCTCCATTTAACCAAACATGGGTGGAAAGGAATTAAATCTTGTCTTGAATCTTGCGTCGTCGTGCGTGCCCTTTCGTGCGTGCGTGCGTGCGTCTCGTTTCGTTTGTGTGTGTGTGTGTGTCTGTGTGTGTGTATAGGTTGTGAGTGTGTGTGTGTTTTCGTTTTGTTTGTGTTTTAATGTCATTCATACTTGTGAGAAGGACACACCCGCCCTTCAAAACCAAATGCTCTTTTTCTCTTCTTCTCTCTCTACATCATCTCTCTCTCCTCTTCTCTTCATTCATGTATGTATATTGAATTCTCACAATATCTCAGTAGAGGTTTACTGTATTTAAGTCTTTGACTATAAGTGATATTAGACGGGAGGAAAAAGACTATAGCAAAAACAATTGAAGAAGAGGGAAAGAAGTCATATAACAGATGTATTGAAAATCATGTAACCCTAAAATGCAAAAAGGGAAACATATCAAAGAACTTTAAGAAACGTGAAAACTGGGCTGTGTCAGAGATTTGAAGTAGTAAAGAAGTGTTGTGTGTGTGTGTGTGTGTGGTGTGTGTGTGTTGTGTGTGGGGTGTGTGTGGTGTGGTGTGTGGTGTGTGTGATGTGATGTGGTGTGTGTGTGTTGTTGTGTGTGTGGTGTGTGTGGTGTGGTGGTGTGGTGTGGTGATGTGTGTGTGTGTGTTGTTGTTGTGTGTGTTTGAGTGGTGTGTGTGTGTCTCTTCTTCCTGTCTCTTCTCCTTCTCTCTCCTCTCTCTCTCTCTCTCTCTCTCTCGCCTCTGTCTCTTGTATCCCCCTCCCTCCCTACCTCTGTGTGTGTGTGTTGTTGTGGTGTGGTGTGGTGTGTGGTGTGGTGTGGTGTGGTGTGGTGTGGTGTGGAGTGGAGTGGAGTGGAGTGGAGTGGAGTGGAGTGGTGGTGGTGGTGGTGGTGTGTGTGTGTGTGTGTGTGTGTGTGAGTGGTGTTGTGTTGTGTTGGTGTGTGTGTGTGTGTGTGTTTGAGAGCGAGTGTGTGTGTGTGTCTTCTGTCTGTCTCTCTGTCGCTGTCTCTCTCTCTGTCTCTCTGTCTCTCTCTCCCCCCCCCCCCCCCCCCCCCCCCCCCCTCCCCCCTCCCTACCTCTCTCTCTCTCTCTCTGACAGAATTTACAAAACCGCATAAACACGGGGACTGGATGTATAAAAGCCAATAAGAGCTTATTCCATAATCCTCGATATAAAAGAATAAAATTTTTAAAAAATTTAAAATCTCTCCAAAAAATGCACAAGGCTCATGACAATCCAGGCTCTTACCCACTTCACGTCGTGTGCACAATCATTCTAATTTATGACCCCCCTACCCCCCTACCCCCCCCCCTCCCCCCCCCTACCCCCCCCCCCCCCCCCTCCCCCCCCCCACCACCCCACTTCCTCCCCTCCCTTTCCACCCAGACACCATTTCCTCTTCCCTTCTCCCACCGCTCTTTTCTTCTTCAACGCTGAGTAGGCACAAAAAAATGACTCGGTAATATTTATTAGAAACATGACTCTTTTATTATTTATTGTTGCGGTTTGCTGCATCTGTTGTTGTTGTTGTTGTTGTTGTTGTTTGTTATTACCGTTATCGTTATTCCTGCTCTCCCTCTCCCTTCCCCCTCCCCTCCTCCAGAGAGAGAAGAGTGGGTGGGGGTGGGAGGGGGGAGGGGGGGGGGGGGGGGGGGGGCTCGAATATTATATTGAGGATAATTGAAAAGCCAGAGGCTCTTTACACTACACCCTTTGGACAGATGGGGGGGTGGGGGGGGGGGGGGGGGGGGGGGGGGGGGGGGGGGGGGATGGTAGACAATGACTCTGACAAATTCTTTTACTACGAGGATACGAGGATAATGAATAAGCACTCATGTGCTTTTTTACATCCAGTCTCCTCCCGTAGGGATACATCTTAATAATGAACCTAATACTCATACTCTCACACAGTAGAAACAAAGGAGACAAACTTAAAAAACAACAACCTAAAACAAAAAGAGAGAGAGACAGACAGAGACAAACAGAGACAAAGAGACAGACACACAGACAGACAGACAGAGAGACAGAGAGGTGTTCTCTCTCTGATGCATTGGACATTTCATATCTAGGGAGGTAATCTATACAGTAAGAGTGTGTACATTCCCAGTTACCTCCCTGAACTAGACTGTCTTGATATATCAAATACCTGTACACTTCCTGAACGTACACGAATAATGTGTCATCCAACCAGGGTGGGTTAACCGTGACAGCGTATACCCATGTCTAATTCATTATCCTTACTGCTGTCCTTTGTGTACTTGGTTTTTGCCCTTCAAATTTATACCCGTCATTCATTTACTGACATGTCATCACTTTCTGTTTCCTCTACAGCTCAAAAGGGAACTGGGATGACCTAGCTCAGGGTGTTAGCGCACTAGAACTTTCGCTTTATCCCCCAGCCAAGTTTCAATGCAGCATCGAAGCGTCGGTTACCAACGTGGATGCGGTGACCGTTTAGCGCGGGCCCCAATTTGTGAGCTTTTTCAGTACAGTCTCACCCAGTACTCACCCACTCTGTCATAAATGGTAAGCCTCACCTTCCTCTTTATGGCGGTCAGGGGAAGGTTAAAGCAGCGAAGGAGAGTTTGGAGATGGGCGCACCGCCCCTCAACTATGCTGGCCCCATACGTACAACCTGATGATCTCTCTGATGCCTTGCTCCCCTCACGACCACATAGTTAAATATGGACCACCATTTACCTCTACTTCTTCTTTTTTTATAGCTCAAAGGAGTTTGATGGCCCGAAGGAGTTGATGGGAATATACCATTGTGAATTGTGAAGGTGGACAGACTGACAACGAGTTGATTAAGCTCGTGACAATTTTGTTGGTGTGATTATATTGACGTCCCAGCGGAAATTTCCGATTTAGAATCTTCTAGTGACAGCCCTATCCCTTTCACTTTACTTGTACAGACAGACTATTCAAACCAGACGTCAGCTTGACAAACAAGACGTCAGCTTGACAAACAAGACGTCAGCTTGACAAATAACACATTACCTTTATCTCCTTGACAAATGAAACGTCAGCTCTGTCTCCTTTACAAAGAAGACGTCGGCTTTATCTTCGTAACAAACAAGACGTCAGCTTTATCTCCTTGACAAACAAGACGTCAGCTTTGCCTTCCTTGACAAACAAGATGTCAGCTTTGTCTTCCTTGACAAACATTGCATTAGCTTGACAAACAAGACGTCAGCTTTGTCTTCCTTGACAAACAAGACATCAGCTTGACAAATAATGTGTTACGTTTATCTCCTTGACAAATGAAACATCAGCTCTGTCTCCTTTATAAACAAAACGTCATCTTGACAAACAATACGTCAGCTTGACAAACAAGACGTCAGCTCTGTCTCCCTGACAAACATTATTTCAGCTCTATCTTCCTTGACAAACAAGACGTCAGCTTATTCTCCTTGACAAACAAGACGTCAGCTTTGTCTTCCTTGACAAACATTGCATCAGCTTGACAAACAAGACGTCGGCTCCTGTCTTGACAAACAAGACATCAGCTTGACAAATAATGCGTTACCTTTATTTCCTTGACAAATGAAACGTCAGCTCTTTCTCCTTTATAAACAAAACGCCACCTTGACAAAGAAAACGTTAGCTTGACAAACAAGACCTCAGCTCTATCTTCCTTGACAAAAAAGACGTCGGCTCTGTCTTCCTTGACAAACATTGCATCAGCTTGACAAACAAGACGCCAGCTTTATCTTCCTTGACAAACAAGACGTCGGCTCTGCTCTATCTTCCTTGACAAACAAGACGTCATCTCTATCTTCCTTGACAAACGAGACGTCAGCTCTATCTTCCTTGACAAACAAGACGTCAGCTCTATCTTCCTTGACAAACAAGACGTCAGCTCTGTCTTCCTTGACAAACATTGCATCAGCTTGACAAATAACGCGTTACCTTTATCTCCTTGACAAATGAAACGTCAGCTCTGTCTTCTTTATAAACAGAATGTCACCTTGACAAATAAAATATTGGCTTGACAAACAAGACGTCAGCTCCATCTTCCTTGACATACAAGACGTCAGCTCTGCTTGACAAAGACGTCAGCTCTGCTTGACAAACAAGACGTCAGCTCCGACTCCCTGACAAACATTATTTCAGCTCTATCTTCCTTAACAAACAAGACGTCAGCTCTGCTGGGAAAACAAGACGTCAGCTATTTCTTCCTTGGCAAACAAAACGTCAGCTCTGTCTCCCTGACAAACATGATTTCAGATCTCTCTTCCTTGACAAACAAGACGTCAGCTCTGCTTGACAAACAAGACGTCAGCTCTTTCTTCCTTGGCAAACAAAACGTCAGCTCTGTCTCCCTGACAAACATGATTTCAGATATCTCTTCCTTGACAAACAAGACGTCAGCTCTGCTTGACAAACAAGACGTCAGCTTTATCTTCCTTGACAAACAAGACGTCAGCTTTATCTTCCTTGACAAACAAGACGTCAGCTCTGCCTGACAAACAAGACGTCAGCTCTCCTTGGCAAACAAGACGTCAGCTCTCCTTGGCAAACAAGACGTCAGCTCTGCCTGCGCAACAAGACGTCAGCTCTGCCTGGGAAACAAGACGTCACCTCTGCTTGACAAATATGACGTCAGCCCTATCTTCCTTGACAAACAAGACGTCAGCTCTGCTTGACAAAGAAGACGTCAGCTCTGCTTGACAAACAAGACGTCAGCTCTACTTGACAAACAAGACATCAGTTCTGCTTGGCAAACAAGATGTCAGCTCTATCTTCCTTGACATACAATACGTCAGCTCTATCTTCCTTGATAAACAAGACGCCAGCTCTATCTTCCTTGACAAATAAGACGTCAGCTCTATCTTCCTTGATAAACAGGACGTCAGCTCTATCTTCCTTGACAAACAAGACGTCAGCTCTGCCTGACAAACAAGACGTCAGCTCTGCCTGACAAACAAGACGCCAGCTCTATCTTCCTTGACAAACAAGACGTCAGCTCTACCTTCCTTGGAGGAAGACGTCAGTTCTGCCTGACAAACAAGACGTCAGCTCTTTCTTCCTTGACAAACAAGACGTCAGCTCTGCCTGACAAACAAGACGTCAGCTCTGCCCGACAAACAAGACGTCAACTCTATCTTTCTTGGCAAAAAAGATGTCAGCTCTATCTTCCTTGACAAACAAGACGTCAGCTCTATCTTCCTTGACAAACAAGACGTCAGCTCTGCTTGACAAACAAGACGTCAGCTCTATCCCCCTTGACAAACACGACGTCAGCTCTGCTTGTCAAACAAGACGTCAGCTCTGGGAGACGTCAGCTCTAATCGACAAACAAGACGTCAGCTCTGCTCGACAAACAAGACGTCAGCTATGCTTGACGAACAAGACGTCAGCTCTGCTCGAGAAACAAGAGGTCAGCTCTGCTCGACAAACAAGACCTCACCTCTGCTTGACAAACAAGACGTCAGCTCCGCTTGACAAACAAGACGTCAGCCCTGCCTGACAAACAAGACGTCAGCTCTGCCTGACAAACAAGACGCCAGCCCTGCTCGGCAAACAAGACGTCAGCTCTGCTTGACAAACAAGACGTCAGCCCTGCCTGACAAACAAGACGTCAGCTCTGCTTGACAAACAAGACGTCAGCTCTATCTCCCTTGGCAAACAAGACGTCACCTCTGCTTGACAAACAAGGCGTCAGCTCTGCTTGACAAACAAGACGTCAGCTCTATCTCCCTTGGCAAGCAAGACGTCAGCTCTATCTTCCTTGGCAAGCAAGACGTCAGCTCTGCTTGACAAACAAGACGTCACCTCTGCCTGACAAACAAGACGTCAGGTCTGCCTGACAAACAAGACGTCAGGTCTGCCTGACAAACAAGACGTCAGGTCTGCTTGACAAACAAGACGTCACCTCTGCTTGACAAACAAGACGTCAGCTCTGCTTGACAAACAAGACGTCACCTCTGCTTGACAAACAAGACGTCAGCTCTGCTTGACAAACAAGACGTCACCTCTGCTTGACAAACAAGACGTCAGCTCTGCTTGACAAACACTGAGCAGTTCTGGCCCCACGTGGTCGGCTGGGATGTGAACAAGACTCCCCCCCCCCCCTCCCCCACCCCCCATCCACCCCCCCTATTTAGTGAAATCCTTGATAGTTTGGCTAGCAGGGGTTTACACATCCTACCATAATAAGATAACTGGCTCCTAAAATGCATCAGATGAAACCATACCTCGAGCAATGAATGAATACACACAGACACAGACACACACACGCGCATGCACGTACACATACACATACACACACTACCATAATGTAACAGTTACCTCCTAACGCAAGGCCACTAGTCATAAACACTCACAAACTGTCAACCCATAAAATGGTTGGTTTGTGAGTGAAGAGACGAGAGAGAGGAAGGAGAAGTCGTCGAGTGTTGGTGGAGAGAAGCCTTGGTTGATTTGTGACTAGTCTGATAACAACTTTATTTTGCAATTGCCTATAGGTGGCCAAGGGGGTGGGTAACGCAGTTTTGCGTGTCCTTGGGAAATAAAAAAAAAAAAGAAAGATAATACTTGCTACTCGCAGTGTGGACCGCTATTGAGGTTAGAATGGCGTAGCTACCTGGTCTTCTCCTGCGCATGTTTTAATTAACTCTGCAGGGAGGGCTGCGGCGTGGCCTGCACCTAACTAGGAGCACGTACTCTCGTGCTGGGTTGCTCCTTTGTACATAAGGGGGATCTTTACTCGAATTATTCAAAACCCGCTGGTGTTATAATTGCGGCCCCAGGATGAGTGGGTGGGTAGGCAGAATAATATTCAGCCACACGATGAGTAAACATTTTGAACAATTTGGAACAATTCTTATTGTTTCACAGAGCTGATGTGAGAGAGAGAGAGATAGAGAGAGAGAGAGAGAGAGACTGAGTGGAGAGGTCAAACATAATGTTGACGCCGTGTGGGTAAGTGCGGGTGTTATTATAGAGTTATATATGCGGTAATGTCTGTATGTATTGGGCTGGTCTACTTTACATCATTGCTACGGAGACAGCAATACACAGAGTCTCCAAATGCTCAGAGTTAGCGCCCAGTGGTATGTATTTTGCTGGGGTGGGCTGTGTTGCCGAGATTGGTCAGTATAGGCGGGAGTTCTGAGTAGAATATTGTATACGGCTTACTTCTGTTGCTTCAGGTACCCCTTAAAGAGCTATTTCTGTATCAGAGCGCTCACTCCTGTATCTATGTTAATGGAAACATTTAATATCATAACACACCCAGAGTGGAGAGAGGAGAGGGGGGGGTGAGGGACCATGGGGACGGATGAGAGAGATGAGAGAGATGAGCGGGGGGGGGGGGGGAGGGGGGGGAGGAGAGCGCGGGAGAGGACGAGTAGGGGCGGGGGAGGGGAGAGATTGGAGTATGAGGGAGAAGAGCGTGGGGCGAGTGGGGGGGGGGGACCTGGTACTTGAAAGAGGGGGTTGTCGAGGGAGTGGTGGGAAGAGATGATCGGTCCTACATGTGATTTCCTCTAGATGTGATACCTGCCGATACCATTACTTTGTTCAGTGTCCACAAATTTAGTTCGACAAGACACCAGACCCAACCCTGATGTATTGAGAGGATGATTAGACTGGATAATAATGTACTTTCGCGGCGAGTGGCCCCTTTATTTCTTGGTCGTTTGTTGCATGTTGCGTGTTGTTGTTGTATGTCGCGCACTTTTGTTTTCTTCTTCTTCTCTCTTCTTCTTCATTCTTCTTCTTACTTACTATCCAACATCGTTAGCTACTTTATGTTGTCTGCATTAATGGGCGAAAATATGCGTTGCACTAGCCGTTATAATCAAGTCAGGACCCAACGACTTCCGACCTTCGGCATGGCAGAGAATTGTGGTATTTTTATTTCTTTCTGGAGATAAAGGAAGAAGTAAATGGACCATGTAAGCGAGTAATGATGGAAATTGATCATGATGGTGGTCGACATGAAGAAATGGGGATAATACCACCATTCCTTAAAATCCATACGAAGAAAAAGGAAAGAAAAGGAAACCAGACAGAAGTGATTTAGACTTAGAACAATGTGGAGGGATAGTATTAAGTTGGAATAGGGCTAGCACAGAATGTTCATAATGGGGGGGATGCGTGTGTTGGGGGAGGGGGTTTCCGTAATGGCTTCCACGGCACTCTGCAGTAGCATGGGGGGACACCGGGTTGGGGTTGTTTTTCTACGTACAGCGACGGGTGATTTGCGTTGGTTTCTTGTTTAAAGCACATTTTTAAACGTACAGTAACACTATGCAGAGGTCCTTTACAGCAGAATAGATATTAAGCCACTGCTTAATTTAATGGTTCCTTCCTGTTTTGCGCATATCATGTTTTGGTCAGCATAGCAAAACCAAGGTAGGACATATATCATAAATAATCTGATGGCTGGTTGTAGGTCCATGATGGAGAATGACGGTACTGAGTTGACTTGCGGATGTTTCTCGTGCCTAAGCTATGTCGCACTAGGATGAGGATAATTCTCCCATCTAGGTGGCAGGGGTCCTCGTGAGAACAGTCGATAACCGCTCAGCGGTGTAGTGCATGTCAGCTGGACATCAGCCTAAAGTAGGATGTGTCCTGATGATTTTTTTTGCGCGCATATAATATTATCTGTATGGGGAATTGCTCCAGAAACGCTTGCTACTGTATGAGGCTTGGGTGTTTAATATAAAACGCGATACAGGTGACAGTTTCAAGCGCAATCCGTTACCAATGACACCAATATCTTCACCATGGTTGATGATGCGGTTTGCACTTCATGACAGGCGCATCGTTCTCATTATAATTCTAATGGCGAAAGAAAGTAAAGAGGACTAAGAGAGGTCGGAGAGAGAGGAGAGGAGGCGAAAGACGAGAGAAGAGGCGATGAGAGGATGGTGAGAGAGAGATGAGCCTGAAGGAGGTTGGAGTTGTTGATGTGTGAGAGAGAAGAGACAGAGGACTGTAGAGGAACAGAACACAAGAGACACAGAGTGAGACAGAGAGAGGAGGAGTCACCAGTCATAATCAAATCAAAATATCAAATCAAAAAATGACTTTTATTTCGAGGTGGAAGGATTTTCATGCTCGCGTGTGCTCTTGGTTGTTGGTTGGAGAGGGGGTGTGTGGTGTCGTGGTGTGGGTGTGTCTGGCGTGTGTGGGTGTGTGGGTGTGTGTGGTAGGGGGTGTGGGTGTGTGTGGTGTGATGTGCTTGTTGTGTGTTGTGTGAGGAGAGAGAGTAGGTAGAGTACGAGAGTCGGAGAGACGAGAGCGGAGAAGTGGAGGAGGGGAGAGAGTTTAGAGGACTGCAGAGTGAGTAGTGACGTGTGCGGTACGTCGAGAGAGATGAGAGAGGATCGCGAGAGAGAGAGAGGGGATGGCACTTGATAACTTTGCCAACATTATTTGTTGGTAGAAAGAAAGATAGTATAAAAATATATAACAGACGTCACTGTTTCTCACTATGTGTAGTATAATCAAATTCTCTGATCTGCAGGCACACTGCTAAAACGACCATTGTTCACCATCCACAATAGTGTAGAATAAACACTCCGGGATGGTACACACGGTACTTGCTTGGCGGGGGGTTGGGAAACAAACATGCTGAAATGTGAATGCCATACTGCAGAGTGAATATATTTTTGCGACTAATTCTACCTTGACCTTGCTTTTTGTTGCTAAACGTCTTGGGGGGTGGTCAATGGTTCACCGGGTAAACACCGTCGCGCGCGTAGCGACGTACGCCGACGAGAGGATTTTTTGCAGGTATGGGGGGGTGACGTTTTACAACACAATGGGGTTTTGGTTTGTTGCGCTGTTTATGGGTCATCGGCTCGAAGCTTTACGGGTATTTTTTGTCTAGCTCAATGGGTATTGATTTGAGGGCTATCCATCATTTTTGTATAGAGGCCAACGACTCGACCTCCGTTTCGAAGTTGTTCGGGGTGCCATGTGAGTGCACAGAGGGTGCTAAATAGTCGCCTCGCACTCTCTATCCTCGCTCCTCTCTGAGGGGGCCTGATACACGTAATGCCGGAAAGGTGATCGACTCGTAGGGATAATTTGGCTCTTGTAAGGGTTGGGTATAAGTAGCTAGTTTTATGGCGCCTTTTCCTGCGGACACAGTGTTAGAATACAGTTTAGATAAGAGAGCGGGAGGATGCGGCAATATCCGCTGAAGTAGTACAGCAGGACTCGCGGCCTGGCGGCGATTTTGCGGACTCGTATTCGCTGCATTCAGGGGCCATAAGGGCAGAATTCAAATACACAGCACATTGGCAGTGTCCAATCCTGACGCTAAAAAATGGGCGAGGACGCGTGCTGTCTTGTTGGACCACTGACAATCACCTATCTATGTCTGGGGGGGGCCTTGACCTTTTGCTTCATGATGGGGTGATGTGGAGATTGAACCTCGGGACTGGTCAAGGACCGGATAGTGAGTGGCAATTTGCTGACGGTAGTGGTGCTGGTCTGGTTCGTTGCACTATTACAGGAAAAGCTGCTCGGAATATCCAAATAAAGTGCAGATATGGCCGCCCAGCACACACCTACAACTAGTACACAGTAGACAGGACGAGTCCTCTCCTACAGTAGCCTCCTGAGGAAAACATTTTACACGTATGAGGGCCAAGATGGTGGAAAGTGGTGTGAACTTGCTACCTAAAGGGAACTATCTTATCGGAGACTAAGGAGGAGGATTTGTCATATGGGGCGTACAATAACAGTCGGTTGTTGCCTTGAAAGAGGAAAAGTGTGATATTAGACAAGGATCATGAACTATATTCTTAGGACTGAAATTTAGTGTTAAAGCACATCATAGTACAGAACTGATGGACGAGTGAAAAAAAAAACTAGAAAAGAAATGCAGCGTGTGGCAAGGATAGGCGGTAACTGTCGGTATAATGTTCATGTTTCCAGGGCATCGGAATAATAAGAAAAGTTGGGAGCATGGGAGAGGATTGTGTTTTGTTCTGTTGGAATAAATCGGCATCCGGTGCTCTCGTTACAATAATGATGTAGACGTCGATTTTATGTTTTGTTTTTAGGTCGCCTCAGGATTATTTCTATACTAACTCTCAATTTAGGGACAGGTGTTGTTTTCATCAAGATTATGCTTTGATATTGAAGGCTGAAATAACTAGTTTGAAAGGTATCCAAGGATTTTTGTTGACGACGAATTTTTCAAAACTGGTTAGAGGATATAGGCAAAAGTTGTCCCCCATACGTGAAGTGTGATAGGGCAGAGGGAAAAATATAATGTGAGAATGGTCATGGTTCATTTGAGCATTATGGGCTAATGGTTTGAACCTTAATGACTCTTAAATGAAGGTATTGATTGTTGGCCACCGGCCCACGACAATC
This sequence comes from Rapana venosa, assembly GCA_028751875.1. Lineage (NCBI taxonomy): Eukaryota > Metazoa > Mollusca > Gastropoda > Neogastropoda > Muricidae > Rapana > Rapana venosa. The sequence continues at coordinate 5,079,071 of CM054151.1, forward strand.
ATTCACGGGCATAGTCTCATTTTAAAGCGGGGGAGTTGGAAAAGTAAACGACACACGGTTACACTACAGCCTCAGTAGACACGCAGGTAATTGGCTTGCCATGTGAAGGATACCAGTGTGATGTAGTGTAAGGCCGTGGCAATTTTGCTCCATGTGACAGGGCTAGGTCAAAGTACAGGTATCTGTCTTTGGTCCTAAGGTCTTACCCAGTGACCTGTGTGTTGTAGGCAGTCTTCCATTAAAGAGCCTTCTTTAACTGCTGTTGTAAGCATCGTGTGATGTGTCTTGTCATGTCAATGTAATTGGTGGAAAAAGTGTCATAGTTTGTAGGGTTTTCGTGGATCAATTGAATTGTGGTATATAACTGCAATAATAAACAAATATAATACTTTTTATTTTTTGTCTGGGGAATGTAACATGGTCTGTGTTGGCAAATAACTGTCTGATAGAGGGATTTATGTTAATTTTAATGGTGGGGTAGTGTTGATTTTATATGTCTGTAACTGTAACTTTCCGGGAAAATGGCCAAGCCTGAGCGGTGGTTACGGGCAGATAAGGCAATTCTGGAAGTCGGTCAAAATTATATGTTATGCATCAAGGGTGGCGGTCTGTCTTAGTGGTTTAGTTTGTTTAATATAAGGCCATGTTGCGTCATAGGGCCTTTTGTGAATTGTTTAGATGTCCCATATCCTAATATTTGCACTTTTCTCTGTGTACATAATTGCTACGGTGGGGTTCATGAATAAAGAAATGTTTGCTGTGTCTGGGTGCTGTTATCCCACCTGGAAGGTTCGCCTTTTGATAACAAGTTTGAATTTTGTTAATGGAATTGCTATGTTGGATGATTGTAGTGGATAATGGTGGGGGTCACTGGATGACAGTATATGTTCTTGTTGTCGTGGTGGAGATTAAACAGCTGGAACCTCAATCCGGGGCGTGGGCCTAAAGCTGTAGAATAAATGACTTTAGTTTCAGATGTCCAATGTGTTAATCAGTATCGTCTTTCAGCAGCTTTCGTAATTCCTGTATGATTGTGTTTATCAAAACATTATGGTCTTTCATTTATTGGACATACTGTCGACACTTGTCTTCAGTTTTCAGATTCTAAATGGCGTAATGTAATTTGGTGTGACCAACAAGGACGCTATTCATACTCATCTCTGTGGAGGCCTTGTAGTGTTACAATGATTATTTTTTAGTGTCAGATGATTTGTTTTCTCAGACTTTTTGACTCATGTCGTATGTTTGTTGCCGAGCGCTTCGGACTCGATCACCTTCCTGTTGTGAGTATATATTACTATCAGTATTTAATTCCGGGTTGGGGATATAATGTTATAATCACATCTGTCTTGGAAATATATTTGTATGGGGATGTATACAACGAGCAAGTCGGAGTGTGTTAACTCGCAGCATGGATGTGGTTCTGGGGTGTTATTGGGAGTAATGCCATTGGCTGTTGCAGGGAGGAGTACTAAAAAGGTTGGATTTGCTGGCAGAATTTGGGGTATTAATGGTTTAATAAAGCCAGTGTGAAATGTGAGGTTAGAAATGATAACCAGGTACATCATCTGACAAGGTCCATCAACAATGATGATTGGTTTCATTACTGTAATGTACAAGTCTGAAATAGAAGGTCAGATAAAACTTTGAAAGACTTTCCAGACATAAATAACACCAGTTTGATCTTGAGGACATTCTAATCCTCGTGTACTGTATGTCATCAAGGTTGGGAAAGCATATTCAATGCATGCTTGAAACGAATATTATCGAAATATGGATATTAAGATCCTTACTGGGCAGATAGTGTGGTTTCTATCTTCTATATCAAAGACAGTTTGTCATGTATAAATGTGTTTTAAAGATAGGCAGTCAATTTTGACAATAAAGTCAGCCAAGGTAGTATATGTTGACAGATGGTTTCTAATTATCCTTAAAACCCTGTTGGAGATAGAAAGACTACATTAGCCAATTACGCCATGATTTACTGTTGTTGACAGTGATGGAACTGAGACGATTGTGATCGTCCTATATCAAAAGATGTAATTGTAGGGGAGGCACTTAAAAAATGTTTATAAGAGTGACGTATAGCAGCTGGTCCTGACATACTCTTGGGTGAAGTGCTAAAATATGGGGGTGAAAATATTGTGCTGGGCCACTATTCGAAAATAGATGTCTTCAAAACATTTGCTGTTGATGGCGTCTTTTCCCAGTGCTACTATCCCCCACAAGATCCACTAAAAAAAGATAAACACATTATGTGTTCGATAATTAACCATTCATTATGATCGGTAGTCACGTATAAGAATTAATAGTATTATTATCTGGGACTGAATCTTATAAATACTAATCATTCCTGCTATTAGGATATTGGTGGGTGGAGAACCCTAGAGTCACTACGGGGACGGATGTCTGACGGCGTAAGACAGAAAGGGAAGATTAGTCAATAGATAGCTTACTACTTATTAAAATAGGCTTACAAGAATGGGTTATGATATGAATATTATTGAACAGCGTGATGCCACAAGCTGGTTTTAAGAGTGGGGGGGGGGAGTATTACTGCCTCAGTATAGATCATATGTACCTTACTCTGCTTGCGTTTGGACAGAAGAAACAGTATGCTCATAACCGTAAGCTTATGTAGGCATTTTATTGCCTTTCCGCGATCAAAGCATTTGATTCTCGTCTATTCAGGTTACGGGTTTGTGAGCTCGATATCCGTATATTTAAATGTCTGTAGATGGGGGTAAAAATACGTTTACGATGTTTGAGAGCTTGTATCTGAAGGTCTAGTAGCAGTTATAAGTTGTGCGAAACTGATAAGTGTCCGGACACTTTTGATTTACGGTTACCACAGGGGGGTGTTAAACGGGCTGTATGTTTGTACTGGTAGCCCTTAGTCTGTTGTGCGCGCGGGGTGTCAAGGATGGTTAGCCGGTGACATCCATAATAATGGTAATCTTGGTGCCACATTCCCTATAGAGTGCTCTCAGCTGTGTTGGGGTTGTGGCCTTCTGCTTGGGTTGTGTTATCACTGCTATCTGAAAACAGTGCTACGGTTTATCAATAATAGCAGGTATAACTGCTTATTCTTAGTGCGGCAACAGACTGGATGTCGGAAGGGTGTTAAATCGGTGTGTGAGTAATTTGGTAGTATTCGCAGAAAAGGTGGAATATTTAGCTGCTCATTGAAAATGGTTGTACAAGGGATAAATTATAATGCCTGTGATTTAATGTCTTATAAATTATTGAGGATGCTGTTGTGATGACGTCTGCCTTAGTTTTATAAACGGCATGTTTAGTTCTGGCGCTAAAGTCAGGTAAACGTAGCCTGTGTTTTGTGTTGTTTATATATCTATCGGTTATATGGATATCTAACTGTCACTGGGGATGGGGTCAATTAAGTTATTTTTGATGCACTATAAAATACTACCCACTGTTGTAATATAGGTGCAGTAATATGGGCTTGGATCGCCTGCACGGGTAACACAGGGTGAATCTGTATACTCCTCTTTGCTTAAAGCTGGTTGTTGGGCGTTGAGAGACCGTACACCTAATGATCTTGTTTATAGTTGAAACTAATGTTACCACTCTCTCTTTTATTGCTGCTGTAAGATGCATTTAGTTATTGGATAAGATTCTGCTTATGAATGAGAGCAGGCTACTTTTTAAAGCCTTACAAGATGAACTGGTTTGGTTCTATGTTGTGAAAAGGGAACAAAATTTAGAATGATATTTACAAAGGGGCAACACAATTACGTGTACGGTGGGGGGGTAAGCGGGTTTGGATTTTTTGCTCTATCAAGGTGTCGGTAAATGTAGAGAGTGTTAGGAAGCGTTCCAGGCAGTGAGTATTGAACCTGCCGATGCCCAGCCAATGGAGTAATCATATTACATAAAAGTGTGAAAGATGATTTCAAATGTACATCGACAATGTTATAATGGTCGCATGGATGGGCTAACCTTTGTCAGTAATTTACGTGATAGTTTAGACATTTGAAAAAAAGAATAATGTCTAAGTTTGACTTGGTGGCTTGGTTGATATAATGGTTCATAAAATGCAGATACAGAGGATCATGATATTGTCACCTCAGGTGCTATGCCCATTATTTAAGCAAGATCGGAGGATGAAGTACACCTTGGTCTTGGGCTGTCCCGAGTATTGTGGTGGTTTTGGCGAAAGACATTCTGTTTAATTTGTAGTCAGCTAATTTGTTAGACGGCTGGTTATCGCCTGGCATCCAAGGTCTTCCTCGAGGATGTGTGAGTGCGGCAGCCTGCACTTGGCTATTTGGTGTATAAGCCCTTCACTGTATTGAGAGATAATGTTAGCCTTAAGTGTTATTGTTGTAGCTGCTTTGTGTTTTTACAGTATAATGTTGGTACTGTGTGTGTGTGTGTGTGTGTGCTTTGCTCGGTTGTGAAACCAAAATACGATGGCGTGCGGAAAACCCCTGCTATGTTTGGCCTAATGGCACTTTTGGTGAATTAAAATCCGTGCGTGTGCGATGGGCGAGTTCTCTAGAGTAGTCGCGCTGCGCGCGCGTCTCTCTTCGTATGCTGCGCAGCTCGCAGAGCTCGCGTCCGCGAGGAAGAGCAGCGCGATACGGGCAAGCTCTCGTTGTTTATTTCTTTGGATTTGGTATCTTCTTATTGTGTGTTTTACTATTAAGAATAAAATATTTATATATTTATTTTTATTTATATATATTGTTTGAGTTATGAGAGATATGTCACAGTGATGATAATTGTAATTGCACATGGCATAGTTCCTCTTGTCTACTCTAGGGTGTCTGGTCTCTCTATCTTGGATATGTGGTGAATGAATAAGCATATCTGGCGTCTATTGGAATCCAGTGCCCCGTGTGTGATGCGCTTTTGTTAAAACTCAAATTTTGTCAACTGTTCCCAGGGCACACAACGGCATACTCTTCGAAACGAGAATTAGGATTTTACCTGAGTGCAAGAATGTTCTGGTGGGTTCACACACGGGGCCTGGGGGGGGTTATAGGCTCATCGGAAGCAAAGGTTGGGGTGTGTGTGGGTGGGGGTTTGGGGTTGGGTGGTCTGGGGTGGGGTGGGGTGCGCGCGCCGGGGGAGCGGGGTGGGGATGACGCGGGTCGTGGGGGGTGGTGGGGGGGGGGGGGGGGGACAGGGGCGTGGGTGGGGGGGGGCTGAGTGTGTGGGGGGGGACGGGGGGGTGATGCGTAGGTGATGTGGGGGGGCCTGGTGGCAATCGTGGATGGTGGTATTACTGCACTGGCTGTGGCTCGGAACGCTCGCGAGAGCTGCGAGCGCGAGCTCGATCGTCGCTCTCCACTGAGACCCGCGAGCTCCCCTCGCTCTGATCCTGACCCCCCCCACCGCACACCCACCCCTCCTCTCTCTGTCACTCGGGTCTGTGTCTGTCTCTCCCTTCCCTCCCCTTACTCTGTCTCTCTGTATTACAGCCAGTCATGTGAACAATGGTTTAGATGCCATATGTCTAAAGTAGTTAATGTTTGAAAAAAACGAGATAAGGGCTGGTTGGCGTTTGACAGCTTAGCCCTAAACCAACGATTGTTTCCCTACAGCAAGAGCAAGGCTGTGAAACACGAACAATGAGAATCAAACTAGGCCTTTAGGCATAACGGGTTTTGGGTCCGTGGACAGGTGTGATAGGCACTGAAAAAAAATAGATGTATCACACACCCCCCCAATCCTTCCGTTGGATACTAGGGCACTCTGTTTGTAGTATAAATTAAGGCATCCTCACCTTTCGGGATTTCTGTGCTAGGATTTCCCTCTTTTTTCTCCCTCGCTTTGCTTTCTGCCTTGGTTCTTTTGTTTTGTCACCTATTTATGTTATAATTTTCTGCCTTCTTGGGCCATTCTCATGCCTTCCCCCTCCCCCCCCCCACCCTCTCCCCCGGGATCGAAAGACTTCTTAATCTATACACATTATTCTCTCCCACACCTAAAAAATACGCACTTTGTCATCTAAGAAAGTAATAAACAAACCAACCTTTTTATTATATAAGCATAATGGTGGATTTATGTAACAATGGGATAGCTCAAGGGTAGAGGTGGATCCCCTCTCTAAAATATTCCAGGGGACCAGTTGCGCTAACAAACTCACACACCCACACACACACACATACTTCACACATACACTCACACACTACCACTCACACACTCACACAAGCAACACAGCATACACAGATGTGAGTACTAACTCATCACAGAATCTTTGGTCTTCTTTTCCTTTGGTTTTCGAGCTCCCCAATACGTGAATAATTATGTATCTTTGGGTGATGTACTAGACGGGCCGCATTTTTATAGCCTAGATGGGTAAGGCGATTGTCCATTTTGTATCTTTACATTCTTGGCTGTCCGTGGGTTCGATCTGCGAAATGCGCCCGTCACATTGCAATATTGTGTGTGTGTGATGTTTGTCTCATCTGACCGGGCATGATAGTAGTGTCATGGTGATCAGGTTTGTGTGTTCGTCTACCTCCCGTTCCTGACTACAGAGGAAAACCATATACTTCTATAAAAAAAAAATTAAAAAAAGAGAAGGAAAAGAGTAAGGAGAGTATGGGGAGAGAACTAGGGGTTTGTAAAGGGGATCTAGGGGAGTGTGTGTAGAGGGAGACTATGGGAGATAACCTATGAGGGTGTGTGTGGTGTGGAAGGAGAACTAGGGGTGTGATGGGTGAGAGAAAAATCTAGATGGAGAATATGGGGAAGTGTGAGGGATTCTGATTAGAGAGGGACAACTTTGGGGGGTTTTGTCTTGGTTTTGTTTTTGTAGAGGCATGAGAACTATGGGGAGTGGAGAACTATGTAGGGGTGTAGTGGCAGAAAACGATGGGGAGGTATGAGAGTAACATGAAGGGGTTGACCAAAGAAAACGATGGAGGATGTGATCTTATTGAGGGGTTTTGTTAGAGGCAGAGAATATCGGGGAGAGAACTATGTGGGGTTTTGTAGAGGCAGAACTATGGGAGAGAACCTAATGAGGTGTAGGGCAGAACTATGGGGTTGAACTTTGAGGGCGTGTTGAGGCTGAAAACTATGGGAGATACCATATGGGGGTGAAATTTGTGGAGAGATACTATGCTGGGGTCTAGTAAGTGTAGAGGCAGAGATACTATGGAAGAGAACTAATGGGAGAGAGAAAAGCATGTGGGGGGTAGAGGCAGCACTATGGGGAGGAGAACTTTAAGGGGGGTATTGTTAGAGGCAGAACTATGGAAGAGAACTATGAGGGGTGTAGAGGCAGAATAGGAGGGGTGTAGAGGCCCCGAACTATGTGGGGTGTAGAGGCCGCCGAACTTATGGGGAGAGAACTAGGGGGGTTTGTGAGGCAAAAAATAAAAGGGGGTTTTTGAGGGCAGAATATGGAGAGAACTTGAGGGAGAAATAGAGGGGTGTAGACCCCGAACTATGGGGAGGAACTATGGGGGGTTTTGTAGAGGCAAATTAGGGGTTTGTAGAGGCAGAACTATGGGGAGAACATGGGGGGTGCAGAGGCAGAACTGTGGGGGAGAGAATAAAAGGGGTTTTTGAGGCGAACTATGGGGAGAAACTATGGGGGTGATGGCAAACTTGGGGAAAAGAACTATGAGGGGTTAGGGGAACCTATGGGAGGAGAACTGTGAGGGGTTGTAGAGGTAAAACTAATGGGAGGAACTGTGAGGTTGTAGAGTCAACCCTATGGGAGAAAAAACTGTGAGGGTTTTGTTAGGGGGGAAAAAACTATGGGGGAGAGCTATGAGGGTTTTTAGAGGCAGAACTATGGGGAGAGAATAGGGGGTGTGGGAGGCAGAACTATGGGGAGAGAAAATTGAGGGGTGTAGAGGAAGAACTTTGGGGAGAACTTTTGAGGGGTGTAGAGGCAGAACTAGGGGAGAACTTGTGGAGGGAGAACTATGAGGGGTTTGTAGGGGCCCAGAACTATGGGGAGAGAACTATGAGGGGTGTAGAGGCAGAACTATGGGGAGAGAACTATGAGGGGTGTAGAGGCAGAACTATGAGGGGTGTAGAGGCCGAACTATGGGGAGAGAACTATGAGGGGTGTAGAGGCAGAACTATGGGGAGAGAACTATATGGGTGTAGAGGCAGAACTATGGGGAGAGAACTATGAGGCGCGTGTAGAGGAAGTCTATGGGAGAGAACTAGGGGGGGTGTAAGGCAGAAAAAACTATGGGGAGGAACTTGAGGGGTGTAGAGGCAGAACTTATGGGGAGAGTGAACTATGGGGAGAGAACTAGAGGGGTGTAGAGGCAGAACTATGGGGGAGAGAACTATGGGGAGAGAACTATGAGGGTGTAGGCGAATATGGGGAGAGAACTATGAGGGGTGTAGAGCAGAACTATGGGGGAGAAAAATGAGGGGTGTAGAAGCAGAATTTGGGGGGTGTAGAGGCAGAACTATGGGGAGAGAACTTTGGGGGGTGAGAGGCAGAACTATGGGGAGAGAACTATGAGGGTGTAGAGGCAGAACTATGGGGGAGTAACTATGGGGTGTGTAGAGTTCAAAAACTATGGGGAGAACTATGGGGAAAAACTATGCGGGGTTTTTGAGGCAGAACTTGGGGAAGAGCTTTATGGGGGCTAGAGGGTTTGTAGAGGCAGAAACTATGGGGAGAGACCTATGAGGGGTGTAGAGGCAGAAGAATTTTATGGGGAGAACTAGGGGGAGAGAACTATAGGGGTGTAGAGGCAGAACTATGGGGAGAGAACAATGGGGGTGTAGAGCAGAAACTATGGGGTGTAGAGGCAGAACTATGGGGAAAAGAGAACTTTGGGGGGTGTAGAGGCAGAACTAAATTGGGGAGGAAATTTATGAGGGGTGTGAGGCAAAAAAACTATGGGGAGTAACTCGGGGGTTTGTAGAGTCAAAAACTATGGGGAGAAACTATGGGGAGAACAAATGCGGGGGTGTAGAGGCAGGAAATTTATGGGGAGAGACCTTGAGGGGGTAGAGGCAGAACTATGGGGAGAAACTAGGGGAGAGAAACTATGAGGGGGTGAGGCAGAACTATGGGGAGAGGACTAGAGGGGTGTGAGGCAGAACTATGGGGGAACTATGGGGAGAACTATGGGGAGAGAACTATGAGGGGTGTAGAGGCAGAACTATGGGGAGAGAACTATGAAGGGTGTAGAGGCAGAACTATGGGGAGAGACCTATGAGAGGTGTAGAGGCAGAACTATGGGGAGAACTATGGGGAGAGACCTATGAGGGGTGTAGAGGCAGAACTATGGGGAGAACTATGGGGAGAGAACTATGAGGGGTGTAGAGGCAGAACTATGGGGGAGAGAACTATGAGGGGTGTAGAGGCCCAGAACTATGGGAGAACTATGGGGAGAGAAACTATGGGGGGTGTAGAGGCGAACTATGGGGATGAGAAAATATGAGGGGTGTAGAGGCAGAATATGGGGAGAGAACTATGGGGGTGTAGAGGCAGAAACTATGGGGGGAAGAGAACTATGAGGGTGTAGAAGACAGAATTATGGGGAAAAGAGAACTTTGGGGGGTTTAGAGGCAAGAACTATGGGGAGAGAGAAACTAGGGGGGTTGTAGAGTCAAAAAAAACTATTGGGAGAAACTATGCGGGTTTTGGTAGAGGCAAAAATTGGGAGAGAACTATGAGGGGTGTAGAGGCAAAAACTATGGGGAGGACCTATGAGGGGTGTAGAGGCCAAAACTATGGGGAAGAGACCTATGAGGGGTGTAGAGGAGAACTATGGGGAAGAGACCTATGAGGGGTGTAGAGGCCCAGAAACTATGGGGGAACTATGGGGAGAAATAGGGGGGGAGAAACTATGGGGGGTTGTGAGAGAAATAGGGAGGAAACTTTGAGGGGTGTAGAGGCAGAACTATGGGGAGAGAAACTATGAGGGGTTGGGAGGCAGAACTAGGGGGGAAGAACTATGAGGGGTTGTAGGGGCAGAACTATGGGGGGAACTATGGGGGGAGAACTACGAGGGGTTTGTAGGGGCAGAACTATGGGGAGAGACTGGGGGGAGAGAACTATGAAGGGTTGTAGAGGCAGAAACTATGGGGAGAACTAGGGGGGGGTTTGTAGAGGCAGAATATGGGGAGGAACTATGAGGGTGTGAGGCAAAAAATTTTTATGGGGAGAGAACTATGAGGGGTGTAGAGGCACAATATGGGGGGACAACTATGAGGGTGGTAGAGGCAGAACTATGGGGGAGAACATTGAGGGGTGTGGGAGCCAGAACTATGGGGGGAGAGAACTATGAGGGGTGTAGAGGCAGAACTATGGGGAGAGAACTATGAGGGGTGTAGAGGCAGAACTATGGGGAGAATACAGCGGGATTTTAGAGTGTGTGTGTGTTCAAATCTTCTCAGAGTGTTTTACAATTTGTTCTTGGATACTTATTTACTCTGGCAATGAAGAACACATCCTCAAACTCAATAGGAAGGCCTTGGTCCTCAATAGATTTCATCAAAGAGGTGGTTGTCAAGGTACAATTATCGCCTAACACATTATCTTGGTTTGCTATAATTATTTGATAAAGACAATTCTGATGCTGGCTATAATTTAGGGAACAAAAGTGTAGTATTGGAATTTCTTTTTGTTTTGAAAGGCGACAGACCAGCATCAGACTTCATCTGTGTCCTCTGCCATAAGGACTGTCTGTCATTCCCGTGTCGGACTGGCCAGCCACAACCAACGTTGTACCAGAATGAACACCTAGAGCGAAACTCCATAGTCTTCCGAGACTGAAGGATGCCAATAATAACACCCACAAAATTATTTACAGTATTCCACAGGACCATTTCAAGCAACGAGAGACAACACTTATACAAATCATTCCTTTCAATGTGCCAAGATTTACGTCCCTTCTCTCTCTCTCTCTCTTCTCTCTCTCTCTCTCTCTCTCTCTCTCTCTCTTCCCAAAAATATTTCATTTGACTTGACTCTGTCTGTCTGTTCTTTCTTTCTTTAATTTAAAGTCTGTTCACTCAAGGTGATATTAGACCAAAGATAAAGTGTTACAATATATAGAGAACGTGTGTGTGCGCGCGCGCGTGTGTGTGTGTGTGTGTGTGTGTGTGCGCGCGCGCGCGTGTGTGCGTGCGCATACGTGTGTGCGTGCGCATACGTGCGTGCGTGTGTGTATGTGTGTATGTGTGTGTGTGTGCGTGTGCTTACCTATTAGTGTCTGTGTACGCGATAAAAGAAAAAAAAATACAAAGAAATTATGGGAGGGACGGGGATAAGGTGAGGGGGGGGGGGGGGGGGGGGGTGGAGGGCACATTGAACAGCTTAAACTGCAGCAAGAACAATTACAAAAGTTTGCCAACAGGGCTTCTAACTAAACAACTGACTATCTCCAACATAACCACATTATCCGCCGATAATTGTTCAAATGACACATTTGAAATCTTATGTACAACTGTACCAGAAAAATATGGTCGAAGTAGTTCACAATGAAGAATGACATGCTTAGGTGATAAGTCAGAACCACATAGACAAGTTATCTGTTTACAAAATTTAGTCCTAAATGCATCCAATCTGAACCTGTAGATCATACTTCCCACCAGTCTGTTATGAAAATGACACGCTCTGTCTGTGTCTCTGTCTGTCTGTCTGTCTGTCTGTCACTGTTTACTTGAAATTATTTAATTTTTGAATTTTAATGATAGTCCTTGCTCAGGGCAATGGCCAAATGGAAAAGAGTATAATTATCAATATTTATTTGTAACCCTTGGAAATAACGGTTATCGATCTCTCTCGTAAACAAAAAATCTTTGTACCAACGCCGGATTTTGACAGAAAGTGAACATATCTCCGAAAGTATTTAGTATTTGATATACAGTCCTCTGCATTTTTGGTGCTTCTGCTCTAACTGTTTGCAAAATGTAATGTAGGTGTGTATGTGTTTTGGGTTTTTTTATGGGATAATACAGTTGTTATAGCCCATGCCAAAAGCTGTGTCAGTTATTTAATTAATTTATTTATTCTTTTATTTTTTTAGAATTATGGAATAGGCTAAGCACTTATGTGCTTTTTTCCATCTAGTTCCCGTGTGTATGCATTTTTTCGTAAATTTTGTCATCCGTTCTCACCGGCACACAATGACCTACTCTTCCGAAAAGCGTTTAACGTGTGCGCAAGATGTTCTGCGTGCGTTCACACACGGGACCTCAGTTTATAGTCTCATCCGAAGGACTTTTGGCGAAAGTGGAGTCGGCACTGATGTTAACTCTAGAGGAAAAATCCTCTTGAAGGAGATTCGAAACCGGGTCAGCAGATCACGAATATATCACTCTAACCACCAGGTTATCCTGTCCCCCCATTGATGTCAGGTACTTGCCAAGGCCTACACTACAATGTTGTTATGTTGTAAAATGTTGTGTTGAGATTGCCTTCAGCCATGACAAGCTCTTAACATAACCTGCACTCTCCTTGAAAGGAGAAAAAATCCTCTGAAGTCGGGAGTATGGCTGCCTCTATGGCGAGGTACTTGAAAAGAGTCGTACACGTAAACTTCTCATTATTTTTTAGTGTACTTCCTATCTCACAGTGATTCCCAGGTGGAATGATGAGTGAGTCAGAGTGCATGTTCTGGGTGACCCTCAGGGTGTAAAGCTGGGGAACGCACAACTACAACAACAACATACAGTTGTTATTGAGTCTTTGGGCTTGAGCGAAATCTTTGAGCAATGTTTTTCTCCTAAGTTATTCACCTTTCCCATTCTTTCTTGTTAAGTCAATCAGACTTTAAAGAAATGACATTGCTTGCAAACAAAGACAAACAAAGACATTGCTTGAACAATCAATGAAACAACAACAACAACACACACACACACACACACACACACACACACAAAACACACACACACACACACACCACACACACACACACACACACACACACAACACACACACACACACACAACACACACACACACACACACACACACACAGAGGGACTTAATAATAAAAACAAAAGCTACTCGAGAGCTTATTCGTTGTTCTCGAAATAAAAGAATTTAAATACAACAAAACAAATACACATACATATAAAAATTATATATGTTTGTTTTGTTTTATCTAAATTGTGTGTGCGCGCAAGCGCGAGCACACGTATGCATGCATACACGCAAGATTCATTTGAAGACCGAGAAAGAGCACTTGACGGCAGTTGATATATCCAAGTTCTGTCCCTTCCTAGATATTACACTTCCGTCTGAACACGTTCAGCAATATTTCGCGACATCGCAAATTCCGCTAGAAAAGCTGGTACTTTGACAATGCAGTTAACGGTAACTACCTTATCTGATCAAATTTTTACTTTAGACGTTGGAGAAGATCTTGATTTAGCAAGTTTGAAGGGACTATGTGAACTAGAAGTAGGAGTGCCGTCGAATCAAATGGCCATTCTGTGGAATGGTCGACCTCTGCATGATGACAAGCTTTCTTTGAAACAGTACGGGATCAACAATGGCGACATGCTTCTACTCCAGCAAATCCAGGGCCAACCAGGACACACTCGAGGAAATGTCGGAGCTCAGTCAGCACCAGGTAGATCTTTTTATTGGAATTCAAATTGGTGTCCTGTCATTTTAGATTCTGTTTAAATTTTCTTTCAAATTTTTTTTTTTTTAGTTTGAAAAAAAGAAAAATCCCTGGAGTTTTGAAACATCCGTGAACTGTAATATAAACGCTAATAAAAAAACATGCTTCAACACTGCTATTTTATAATTTGACTAAAATTTACTATGAGGAAATCTGAGTCATTTGATAAGAAACAATTTCTGACCAACATTTAACTTTTTAAGTAGAATAAGTTAAAAAAGAGAACTCTGATGACTCATAATAATGATAAACTAGTGCTGCTTTAAATGATTTAAAAAATTTTATGTTGTGAATAAATTATATAAATCTGGTGTGGTGGGGGAAGTCAAATTGGCTGGGCAATGGTAACTTTCTGGCAAGTTTAAAATAATGATTCTCAATATAATATACTTTATTAGTTTATAGGCTAGTTATTTTAGGTGGAGTTGAAAGAGAGGGAATCCCTAACTTTTACTGATAAACTGTTGACCCATAGACTCTTACTGTATTAGAGAGACTTCTAACTTTTACCGCTAAACTGTTGACCCATAGACTCTTACTGTATTAGAGAGACTTGAATCGAAAGCCTACTACTAGTACTGTACTAGTTTACTGAGCATTAGTCTTGGGTAACAACAACAGACTTGTTTTGAAAACTCACTAGTTTAACCTCTTAACTGCCGAGTGCAAGTGCACCCTATATCGGGGAATAAAATTCTCATGTACCACTTGCTATGTTCATGTCCCTCTTACTCAAAAATTACTAAATGAATGATCCTGGTAGTCTGCTCAATGACAGTATACACATCGTAGATTACTTTGAGGCAAGCTCAAATTAGTTAGCATGATATTTCAATACGAAAATTTACTTCGAAAAATAACACATTCATGACCACTGTCATTCTGAGTACCCCCATTTCAATATCGTCAAACGTAAGTCCAGGCAAAATCTCAGTCATTAAAAAAAAAAAAACACTATCTCCTGCATTATACACGATCGTTTTCATCACTGTCAGGATTATCTTAAGTTTTATTTGCCACTTTTTCAGCTTTGTAAATTTATTGATACCTTCAATGAGAAGTGTCAGCCATTTTGAATAATGACTGCCTAAGCAGTCATGCATAATAACACAAAATTGGGCGCTTTGATTTGCTTTACAAGATTCAGCACTATATAAATTCCATACATTATTATTATTATTATTATTAAAATACGAGCTAAAAAACGATCGTTTTTGCCATGCCAGCCATGGTTTTTGCAGCTGGATGTTGCCATGCAATGGGAGAGTGATCTATAATTTTGGAGTTCTTTCCCTTTAACTGTAGTCAAGGAAGCTGGCTTGTTTACTTCGGTTCAAGACCCCAGAAGTTTTCCGGGTTGTAGGCGTATAGAGTGCACATTTACTGATTTAGCCCCGTAAAATTTCCAGGATTGGGGCAGTCTAGTGGTTAAATGCTAGTCCTGGGTTAACATCTCAGTATCAGGATCAGGAATCAGGAACTGACAAAGCCAGTGATAATGAAACCATAACTTTAATAAATTTAGTTACAAAAGTAAAATCCAGCCCAAAGTTGTCTGAAATCAAAGGGTTGATTTTCTTTCATAAGTTTATGACAAGAATTTGCAGCATTTGCCAGATTTGGTAAGTTCTTGACATATTATCCTTTTCTACCTTGCGTTTCAGACGGACCATGATAATAAAATATTTGCCAGTGCTGTAATTGCTTTTTGACATACATACATGTATACACACGCAGAAGATCAAATAAAATTAAAAGGTCCCATTTATAAATCAAATGCACAATTCATGTCGGCATTTTGAGGGTTACAGAAACATGAACATATCCAGCAGACATCTCCAAAGTCAGAATGTGGCGATCCTCATGGTGGGCATGAATAGTCGCATATGCAAAATCTCATCATTCTACTTCTAGTCGAGGAAACAAAAATGATAAAGACTATTCAAACAGGTCTATCTGTTCTGACCTGTCATTGTGAAAAGGAGGAACTGCTACATGTTTGAATCCTGGTGTATAAATTAAAGGCTTCAGTCACATTCACAAGGCACACACACCAGCATGTTCAACATGAGTGTTGGTTGGTTCGATTGGGTGGAGGATGTGACTGTGAGTGATCCATTTCACTTTCATCGATCAGGACAGGCCTACTCCAAACACTGCAGCAGGTGGATTAAACCCAATGCCTAAGGCTATTTAAACTAAAGCGGCTTGAGACTTCAGTAAGTGTAACCCTCCGAGCGCTGACATGAATTACGGGATCTTTAATGTACATATTTCATTATTATCTTCTGCATGTGTAATTTATAGTATACATGAAGGGAATCAAAGCACTGGAAGATCTGCACTTGAAGTTGACCTTGGTCATGAATGTCAGTTGTCTCAGAGTGTTGAAGGTAGAGCAGGACTCCAACTTCAAGATATGGGAGGGGGTTTGTGGGCCTGTGTCACAAGGGCACAGGTCAGGGTGGAACATTTTCAGGCACTGGAAATGGGATAGGAAGTCCTGGATGCGACTATAAACCGAGGTCCTGTGTGCAAATGCACTCATAACATCTTGTCTTCTTAGTCCTTATAGCTCCTAGCGGAGCATAGGGCTTCAACAGCGTCCCTCCACCTTCTCCTGTCTCTGGCAAGGGTCTTGGCCTCTTCCCATGTCAGGCTGGAGTCTCTCAGCTCACTATGCAGGCTTCTCCTCCAGGTCTGTTTGGGGCGCCCTCTCTTCCTTTTCCCCTGCGGGTTCTACTCGAGCGCTTGTCTGGTGATGTTGCAAGGCTCCTTCCGTAGGGTGTGGCCGACCCAACGCCACTTTCGCCGCCTTACTTGGACATCCATAGGCTGTTGGTTCGCCCTCATCCACATAACATCTTGTGCACACGTTCAAATCCGTCCCGGCTTTTGGAATTGTATGCTGATACGTGCCAGTAGGATTGGATGAGGCCATTGGCCCAGGCCAAAAGCTGTGTCAGTTATTGATGTCAGCTAATTGCCAAGGCCTACATTAAAATGTTGTTATGTTTAAAATGTTGTGTTGAGATTGCCTTCAGCCATGACAAGCTCTTAACATAACAACCTGCACTCTCCTTTATTAGAACAAACATCATGGAAAAAGGTCACAGAAACGTATCACCTAAAAGAGAGATTTCTAAACAGATCTGTCATCAAAACTGATAAAGCAAGAGTTGTGAGCCATTCTAAGGCTTGCTCAAATATCTCCACAGCAAGAAGAGTGAATAGTTTGTTTTATAGAATAAAACTTAATGCATTCATAACCAAATTCAGTAGAAACAGTAAATGTCTATGTGGTGAGAATATTTCTAATACTCATATAATATTTGAATGTAAGAATACGAAAGCTTTTTTACCTCAATTTTCTGAAAACTCCCTTAGAAGCATATTCAATAATTTGAATTTGGCATTTGATATTGCAAAAGGTCTCTGGCATAGTCCTATAGGACATTTGTTATAGTTTCATTAATGTTAATCACTTTTTATGTTTTTGTTTCTGTGGTGTGTTTTTTAAGATATTTTTTATTGTATCTTTTGCTTTGCACGGTTTCTTTTCATGATTAGACTACTTTTTCCCCCTCGCATTTTTCAGTAGGGCCTCTACAACCACCTCAATTATCATACACCCCTTGTATATATATATATTTTTCTTTCTCGTCTAATATCACTGAGAGTGAACAGACGTAAAATCGAAGACAACAACAATCTCCTTTATAGGAGAAAAAATCCTCTGAAGTCGGAGTATGGCTGCCTATGTGGCGAGGTACTTGAAAAGAGTCATACACGCAAACTTCTCACCCGGTGTACCTCCTATCTCACAGTGATTCCCAGGTGGGATGAGTGAGGCAGAGTGCATGTTCTGGGTGACCCCTAGGGTGTAAAGCTGGGGAACGCACAACAACAACAACAGTAGGATTGGATGACGATTTTAAAAACCTTAATGATGCCGATGGGCAAAAAACCAGTCACATTCTCAAAAAATCATCATTGGCAAACCTTGGAACTCTAGCAAAGTCAGCAACCAACCAACCACCAAATTATTTATAAATGAATGAGTTGTGTAAAGTATTAGTACTAATAGGATCACAGCTGTCAGTGTCCCCCACTTTCAGCCACTCTCAGCTGCTATCCATTCCATCCCATCCCAGTCCAGCTGGTGCTGATTATAGCAGTAAACTGACCACACTTGGACTTGGTAAAAGGAAGGGGATGATTTTAGCACTGGCCCTGGACCCTTGACTGAGTTGTGCTGGATATGCCTGCCGTGAGGAGTATGATTTCAGGAGTTGACTTGTCATAATTATATCAGTTGTAAAGTTGTGTAATATATAATTTCACTATAGATGCGAGTGATGATTTCAGGAAAGTGCAGGCTCATCATTCATAGTCATACTCTTTGTCTGTTATGAAGAACATTGTAAAGTTATCATTAATCAATTATCATAAATAAAATAACTTGATTTGTAAAGCTATCATGAATGAATTATCATTAAAAACAGTAACGTATATTGTCGGTTTCTGGTTGCAGGCTTGCCCCAGATTGACTTTGGCAGCATCCAGCTGCCAGGCCAGGGTGCTACAGGAGCTGGAGGGGCCGTGGGTCCCAGTTCAGGGTCAAGGTCAGGTCAGGGGGGAGAGCAAGATCCGGCCACCATCCGACAAATGTTTCTCAACAACCCCCACCAGCTGGCGCTGCTCAAAGAACGCAACCCGCCTCTGGCTGAAGCCCTGACCAGTGGAGATTTGGGTCGGTCACTGTGCTGTGTGGGTCACTGTGCTGTGTGGCTGCTCTTTCTTCTGTTTCTGTGTCACTGTGCTGTGTGGCTGCTCTTTCTTCTGTTTCTGTGTCACTGTGCTGTGTGGCTACTCTTTCCTTCTGTCTGTGTGTGTGGCTTTTTGAGCTTCTGTCTGTGTGTGTGGCTTTTCCAGCTTCTGTCTGTGTGTGGTGGCTTCCTTTCTTGTGTCAGTGTGTGGGCTTCTCTTTTTTGTGTTGTGTGTGTGGCTTCTCTTTTCTGTCTGTGTGGCTTTGGCTCTCTTTCTTCTGTCTGTGTTGTGTGGCTCTCTTTCTTCTGTCTGTGTGTGTGGCTTCTCTTTTTGTTGTTTGTTGTGTGTGTGCTTCTCTTTCTTCTGTCTGTGTGCGTGGCTTCTCTTTCTTCTGTTGTGTGTGTGGCTTCTCTTTCTTCTGTCTGTGTGTGTGGCTTCTCTTTTTTTGTTTGTGTGTGTGGCTTCTCTTTCTTGTGTCTGTGTGTGTGGCTTTTCAGTTTCTGTCTGTGTGTGTGGCTTCTCTTTCTTGTGTCTGTGTGTGTGGCTTCTCTTTCTTGTGTCTGTGTGTGTGGCTTCTCTTTTTCTGTCTGTGCTGTGTGGCTTCTCTTTCGTTCTGTCTCCTGTGTCACTGTGCTGTGTGGCTGCTCTTTTTCTGTCTTGTGTGTGTGGCTTCTCTTTCTTCTGTCTCTGTGTGTGTGGCTTCTCTTTCTTCTTTTTCTGTTCTGTGTGTGTGTGGCTTCTCTTTCTTCTGTTCTGTGTCACTGTGCTGTGTGGCTGCTCTTTCTTCTGTCTCTGTGTCACTGTGCTGTGGCTTCTCTTTCTTCTGTCTCTGTGTGTGTGGCTTCTCTTTCTTCTGTCTGTGTGTGTGGCTTCTCTTTCTTCTGTCTGTGTCACTGTGCTGTGTGGCTGCTCTTTCTTCCTGTCTCTGTGTCCACTGTGCTGGTGTGGCTTCTCTTTCTTCTGTCTCTGTGTGTGTGGCTTCTCTTTCTTCTGTCTCTGTGTCACTGTGCTGTGTGGCTTCTCTTTCTTCTGTTCTGTGTGTGTGGCTTCTCTTTCTTCTGTCTCTGTGTGTGTGGCTTCTCTTTCTTCTGTCTGTGTCACTGTGCTGTGTGGCTTTTTTCTTTTCTTCTTTCTGTTGTGTGTGGCTTTTCTCTTTCCTTCTGTCTGTGTCACTGTGCTGTGTGGCTTCTCTTTCTTCTGTCTCTGTGTCACTGTGCTGTGTGGCTTCTCTTTCTTGTGTCAGTGTGTGTGGCTTCTCTTTCTTGTGTTTGTGTGTGTGTGGCTTTTCCAGCTTCTGTCTGTGTGTGTGGCTTTTCCAGCTTCTGTCTGTGTGTGTAGCTTCTCTTTCTTGTGTCAGTGTGTGTGGCTTTTTGAACTTCTTTTCTGTGTGTCTGGTTTTTGTTGTTGTTTTTTGTTGTTGTCTTTGTTCCTCAGCTAGAGTTCCAAGGTTCACCAATGGTGAGATTTTGCATACAGGACCATTTTTGTCCACCGTGAAGGTAGCTGTATTCTGACTTCAGGGATTCTGTCTCTGTGTGTGGCTTCTCTTTTCTTTTTTATTCTTTCTTCTGTTTATATGTCATTCTTCTCTTTTATCATTTTGTCAGTCTGTGTGGCATTTTTCTTTCCGTTGTGTGTGGCTGTTCTGTTTTCTTTTTTTTTTTCCAAGTCAAATGTTTATTTCCAGATGGTACATGCACACATCTTCTGTCTGTGTGTTGCTTTTTGTGTTCTTCTTTCCTCTGTCTGTGTGTGGCTGTTCTTTTTTCTTTCTTTTGTCTATGTGTGGCTTTCCTCTCTTCTTTTTTCCTCTGTGTGTGTGGCTTTTCTTCTTTCCTCTCTGTATGGCTTTTTCTTTTTTCTTCTTTCCAAGATTCAAGATTTTATTTCAAGAAAACCCCCAAGGGGTCCTCTGTCTCTGTGTGAGGCTTTTCTTTTCTTCTTTCTTTTTTGAGTTCTGGGTCAGTCCTGTGCTGTGTAACTCCTCTCTCTCTTCACTGTGTGCAGCGCGGTTCACCAAGGTATTCCTGGAACAGCAGGAGGAACGCAGGAAGGCAGAGCAGGCCAGACTGGAACTGTTATCAGCCAACCCCTTCGACCCTGAAGTGCAGAAACGCATCGCTGAAGAGATCAGGTAATGCTGCCCCCCCTCACCTCCTCCTCCCTACGTCTCCCATCTCCCCTTCCCCTCTCCCTCTCCCCCTTCCCCCCTCTTTCCCCTCCCCCTCTCCCCCTCCCCCTCTCCCCTCCCCCCTTTCCCCATTCCCCCTCTCATCCCTCCTCCCTTCCCCGCCTCCCCTCTCAGTGTCCATTCTGTCTCAAGCTTGAAACAGAACACAGAAAGCATAATGGGATAGATTGATACATTGATAATGAGACACAAGACAGCAGAGGAGGTAAGAGTGTAGATTGAAATGTATAGTGAAGTACTAGACAAGAGGGAGGAATAACGGGGTAGATTGGTACACTGATAATAAACAAGACAATCATCATGTCAATGGCCCACAGAGTAGAGAAGGATGACTACCACTGTCTCAAAAGAGAGAAGTCATCATTCTGAGCCTCCGCACTGGGCACAACAGGCTAAATTACCACATGTCCACAAAGCTGAAACTCCTTCCTTCTCCCCTGTGGTAAAGAAAACCAGACTGGCGAGCACATCCTTCAGAGGTGCACACTATACAGCGACCTGAGGAAGAAGATTTTGTGGCTGACGGAGATAACCCTGCAAACCAAGCTGTACGGCCCACGAGAGGAGCTGGAAAGGACTTGCCACTATTTCTCCCATGATGGTGTAAAAAAACGAATGAGAGAAGAAGAAGAGGAGGTAGGATTAAGAGTATAGATTGATAATGTATAGTAAAGTACTAGACAGCAGCGGGGAGTAACAGCGTTGATTGATACACTGATACTGAGCTACTAGACAATAGGGGAAATCAGCAACGTAGATTGCTCACACTGATAGTGAACTGTCAGACAACAGGCAGACAGGAAAACTTGTTATTTTTGTAAGTGGGTGGCGGTGCTCATGTAGCAACATGCTCTCCATGAAGAGAGCACCCCAAATTTGACACAGAGAAATCGGCTATGACTGGAAGGGGTGTACCATCTACATCTGCTATGTATGAAAGGGGTGGGTGGGGGTGTACTCTGCATCTGCTATGACCGAAGGGGGTGTACTTCAGTATGCCTCTATGTCTGATAGGGATGTACAGTCTGCATCTGCTATGCCTGAAAGGGGTGTAATCTGCTATGTATGAAAAGGGTGTGTACAGTCAACTGCTTTATTATCTGAAAGGGGTGTAATACAGTCTGCAGAATACCTGCAGAATGATGGTCTGCAGTATGACATGATGATCTGCAGTATGACCTGATGATGGTCTGCAGTATGACCTGATGATGGTCTGCAGTATGACCTGATGATGATCTTCAGTATGACCTGATGACTGACTGCAGCATGACCTGATGACTGACTGCAGCATGACCTGATGATGATCTGCAGTATGACCTGATGATGGTCTGCAGTATGACCTGATGATGGTCTGCAGTGTGACCTGATGATGGTCTGCAGTATGACCTGACGTGTGCAGTATGTCCTGGTGTTTGCAGTATGACCTGGTGTCTGCAGTATGACCCGGTGTCTGCAGCATGGCCCGGTGTCTGCAGTATGGCCCGGTGTCTGCAGTATGGCCCGGCGTGAGCCAGCAGTATGACCTGATGCTAGCAATATGACCTGATGTCAGCAGTATGACCTGGTGTCAGTCAGCAGTATGACCTGATGTCAGTCAGCAGTATGACCTGGTGTCAGCAATATGACCCGGTGTCAGTCTGCAGTATGATCCGGTGTCTGCAGTATGACCTGATGTCAGTGAGCAGTATGACCTGGGGACATTCAGCAGTATGACCCGGTGTCAGTCAGCAGTATGACCTGAGGATCATCTGCAGTACAACCTGAGGACAGTGAACAGTATGACCCGGTGTCAGTCAGCAGTATGACCCGGTTTCAGCCAGCAGTATGACCCAGTGTCAGCCAGCAGTATGACCCAGTGTCAGCCAGCAGTATGACCCAGTGTCAGTCAGCAGTATGACCTGACGCCAGCAGTATGACCTGATGTCAGTCAGCAGTATGACCCGTTGTCAGTCAGCAGTATGACCTGATGCCCTCTAAGAGCAGGCCAGGAGGCGGGCAATCTTGTGGCTTCAGTACAAATTGCACGTGTCCCGGCCTGTTGTTGGCTGGCCTGACCACACATCCTTCCTTCCCTTGTGTCCACTCTTCATGTCCTGTTGTTGGCTGGCCTGACCACACATCACATCCCCCCTCCTTGTGTCCACTCTTCATGTCCTGTTGTTGGCTGGCCTGACCACACATCACATCCCCCCTCCTTGTGTCCACTCTTCATGTTCTGGCCTGTTGTTGGCTGGCCTGACCACACACACCCTTCCTTCTCTTGTGTCCACTCTTCATGTCCTGTTGTTGGCTGGCCTGACCACACATCACATCCCCCCTCCTTGTGTCCACTCTTCATGTTCTGGCCTGTTGTTGGCTGGCCTGACCACACACATCCTTCCTTCCTTCTCTTGTGTCCACTCTTCATGTTCTGGCCTGTTGTTGGCTGGCCTGACCACACACACCCTTCCTTCTCTTGTGTCCACTCTTCATGTCCTGGCCTGTTGTTGGCTGGCCTGACCACACACATCACCCCCTCCTTGTGTCCAGTCTTCATGTCCTGGCCTGTTGTTGGCTGGCCTACCCCCACTCCTTCCACTCCTAATGTCCACTCTTCATGTCATGGCCTGTTGTTGGCTGGCCTACCCCCACTCCTTCCACTCCTCATGTCCAGTCTGGACTTCTCTGTCAGAAGTCAAAGGGGAGGGTAAGGTGGGGTAGGGAGGAACCACGGGTTGATTCAGTATGTATTTTGATTTTAATGTGTTCAGTTTATTCAGGGTTATTTTGTTTTTGTTTGTTGAATGGTTTTTATGGTATTAGAGATGTTTTGTTCTGTGCTGTGTTATAGTTGTTGTCAGTTTGCGCGCTGACTGAAGTGTCTCTGGTTGGTTTACCTTCTGTTGTCACCTTTTTTCCTGTTGTCACCATTTCTTCTTGTCACCATTTCTTCTTTTGTTACCATTTTCCTGTTGTCACTTCTGTTGTCACCACTTCTCTTGTTGTTTTTGTGTTATCACCACTTCCTGTCACCATTTATGTTGTCACTTTTGTTGTCACCACTTCTCCTGTTTTTGTGTTGTCACCGCTTCCTGTCACCATTCTCCTGTTGTCACTTTTGTTATCACCACTTCTCTTGTTGTTTTTGTGTTGTCACCGCTTCCTGTCACCATTTCTGATGTAACTTTTGTTGTCACCACTTCTTCTCTTGTCTTTGTGTTGTCACCACTTTTGTTGTGACACTTGTTGTCAGTTTTGTTGTCACCGCCCTCTCCCTGTCACCATTTTTGCTGTTGTTTCTTCGGTTGTCACCACTTCTCCTGTTGTCAGCTTGTGTCTCGTGCAGAGGGGTGGGTGAGGGAAGGTTGGGAGGTGTGCAAGCCATGCCTGTTGATGAATTGCACAAGTCCCGACCTTTCCTCCCCATCCCATCCCCACCCTCCAGGGGCCTGGCCCTGCACCTCAGCATGTCACCTGCCATCCTCGCATCTTACCTGCTACCTGGGCATGACCATGGCATGTCACCTGTGACCTCAGCATGACCTGTGACCTCTGCATGTCACCTGTGACCTCTGCATGTCACCTGTGACATCTGCATGTCACCTGTGACCACTGCATGTCACTTATGGTGCATGTTACCTGTGACCACTGCATGTCACTTATGGTGCATGTTACCTGTGACCACTGCATGACACTTGTGGTAACTGCATGTCACTTATGGTAACTGCATGTCACCTGTGACCACTGCATGTCACTTATGGTAACTGCATGTCACTTATGGTAACTGCATGTCACCTGTGACCACTGCATGTCACTTATGGTAACTGCATGTCACCTGTGACCACTGCATGTCACTTATGGTAACTGCATGTCACCTGTGACCTCTGCATGTCACTTATGGTAACTGCATGTCACCTGTGACCTCTGCATGTCACCTGTGACTTCTGCATGTCACCTGTGACCTCTGCATGTCATTTATGGTAACTGCATGTCACCTGTGATATCTGTGTGTCACCCGTGACCTCAGCATGACCTGTGACCTCTGCAGGTCACCTGTGACCTCTTGCAGTATCCGTATGTGTGGTGTGGTTTTCTTTGTGGTTCCTGGTGGTTTTCTTTGCAGTGGTGTCTGTGTGGTAGTTCCTTTGTGGTCTTTATATTCTTTTGCAGTATTTGTGTGTGGTGGTTTCTTTGCGGTGTCTGTGTGCGGTGTTTGTGTATGGTGTGGACTGGTCATGCTCAGTGGCAGACCACAGGTCAAGGGCGGTGCACAGCTGTAGTTCTTTGGTCAGATTGCACATCCCTCGGCCTGTGGTCACCCCTGAAATCCCTCGGCCTGTCTTGATATCCTTCGGCCTATGATCATGTCAGAAATCCCGCAGCCTTTTTGGAAATCCTTCGGCCTATGGTTACATCAAATATCCCTCGGCCTGTCTTGAAATCCTTCGGCCTATTGTCATGTCAGAAATCCCTCGGCCTAGAAGCTACGATCTGTCTGTGGGTCTGTTAAAGCCCCAAATCTCTCTCACTAGTGTCTGTAAAAGCCCCAAATCCCTGCCTGTTAGTGTCTGTAAAAGCCACAAATCCCTCTGCCTGTGAGTGTCTTGTAAAAGCCCCAAATCCCTGTCTGTTAGTGTCTGTAAAAGCCCCAAATCCCTGCCTGTGAGCATCTGTAAAAGCCCCAAATCCCTGCCTGTGAGTATCTGTGAACGCCCCAAATCCCTCTGCCTGTGTGGGTGTCTGTAAAATGCCCCAAATCCCTCTGCCTGTGAGTGTCTGTTAAAGCCTTAAATCCCTCTGCCTGTGGGTGTCTGTAAAAGCCCCAAATCCCTCTGCCTGTGAGTGTCTGTTAAAGCCTTAAATCCCTCTGCCTGTGAGTGTCTGTAAAAGCCCAAATCCCTACCTGTGGGTGTCTGTAAAAGCCTCAAATCCCTCTGCCTGTGGGTGTCTGTAAAAGCCCCAAATCCCTGCATGTGAGCATCTGTAAAAGCCCCAAATCCCTCTGCCTGTGGGTGTCTGTAAAATCCCTCTGCCTGTGAGTGTCTGTTAAAGCCCCAAATCCCTGCCTGTGAGTGTCTGTTAAAGTCTTAAATCCCTCTGCCTGTGGGTGTCTGTAAAAGCCCCAAATCCCTGCCTGTGAGCATCTGTAAAAGCCCCAAATCCCTCTGCCTGTGGGTGTCTGTAAAAGCCCCAAATCCCTGCCTGTGAGCATATGTAAAAGCCCCAAATCCCTCTGCCTGTGGGTGTCTGTAAAATCCCTCTGCCTGTTAGTGTCTGTTAAAGCCCCAAATCCCTGCCTGTGAGTGTCTGTAAAAGCCCCAAATCCCTCAGCCTGTGAGTGTCTGTAAAAGCCACAAATCCCTCTGCATGTGTCTGTAAAAGCCCCAAATCCCTGCCTGTAAGTGTCTGTTAAAGCCCCAAATCTCTCTCGCTAGCGTCTGTTAAAGGCCCAAATCCCTGCCTGCGAGTGTCTGTTAAAGGCCCAAATCCCTGCCTGCGAGTGTCTGTAAAAGCCCCAAATCCCTGCCTGTGAGTGTCTGTAAAAGCCCCAGTGAGTGTGTGTAAAAGCCCCAAATCCCTGCCTGTTGGCGTCCAATAAATCTCTCTGCCTGTTGTTGTCCTCTAGTTTGATGTCTCCCTTTTCTTCTGTGTCAGAATTGATGGTTTCTCTTCCTTGTTGCCTCGATACAGTTCAGTCTGTTTGTTTTGCATCGTTTGCTCTCGGTTTGTTTTGCGTTGTTTTCTCAGTTCAGTTGGTTTGTTTTGCATTGTTTGCTGAGTTCAGTTGGTTTGTTTTGCATTGTTTGCTGAGTTCAGTTGGTTTGTTTTGCATTGTTTGCTGAGTTCAGTTGGTTTGTTTTGCATTGTTTACTCAGTTCAGTTGGTTTGTTTTCAGTTGGTTTGTTTTGATCGTTTGCTCAGTTCAGTTGATTCGTTTTACATTGCTTGTTCAGTTGATTCGTTTTACATTGCTTGTTCAGTTCAGTCGGTTTGTTTTGCATTGTTTGTTCAGGTCAGTCGGTTTGTTTTGCATTGTTTGTTCAGGTCAGTCGGTTTGTTTTGCATTGTTTCATCATATAACTGCAGGTGTGTGTGTGTGTGTGTGTTTGTGTGTGTGTTATTTGGTTTATAAAGATGTTTACTTGTATTGTGTTGTAGTTTCTGACAACTGTGTTTGAAATATGGAGCTGGTGAGTTTTTTACCTGACAACATAACAGGGTATTGGCACGATGGATACAGTGTCTTCTGGTCATTCCTGGTCCTGGGTCGTTTCTGGTTCTGGGTTTCTGATTCTGGGTTGTCTCTGGGTCCTGGGTGGTTGTTTTTGCTCCTGGGTTGTCTCTGGGTCCTGGGTCATTCGTGGTCCTGGGGTATTCCTGTTCCTTTATTCCCATTTCATAATCCCCCTCCCCCCCAGCTTTTTTTTTTTTTTAAAAGATTGAATCTGTGATTGAATTTGATTATTGGGTTCCTGACTTCCAGGATCACTGACAGATCAGTGTGTTCATGTGTAATGACACAGTGTATAATGTGTGATGATGCAATTAATGGGTAATGATATGACATGTTTAGTGTGTCATGTGAAGACATGATCACCATGTAACGACATAACGCGATTAGTGTGTCATGTTGGCGTGTGGCGCAGGATGAAGAACGTGGAGAGCAACATGGAGACGGCCATCGAGTTTGCCCCGGAGAGCTTTGGGCAAGTGGTGATGCTGTATGTCGACTGCATGGTCAATGGACACCCTGTCAAAGCGTTCGTCGATTCAGGTCAGTCTCTGCACGCACACACACACATATATATGCATACACACGTCATGCACACCCAGGCATGCAAGAATACACATGCTCGCACATGTTCATGCATGCAGTCACATGCACATGCATGCATGCACACACACAACCTCACACACACACACGCACGCACACACGCACACACACACATGCACTCATACCTTCCGATGAGACTATAAACCGAGGCTCCGTGTTCGAACGCATGCAGAACATCTTGTGCACACGTTAAATCCTGTTCCGATTTTCAGAAGAGTAGGCCATTGTGTGCCGGTGGAAACAGATGACAAAACTGCATACACACGGGGACTGGATGTAAAAAAGCACATGAGTGCTTATTCCATTATCCTTGATATAAAATAATAAATATATAAAATATATAAGTATATAAAACATACATATACACACATGGTGGTTAGAGCGTTGCACTTGAAATCTGACGGCCCAAGTTCGAGCCACCACTGAGTGGATTTTTCCTCTGGAGTTCATTTCAAATCTGACTCCACTCCCCAGAAAGTCCTGTGGAAGAGACTATCAACAGAGGCCCCATGTGTGACTGCACACAGAATATCGTGCACACATGTTGAAACCTGTTCCACATTTTGGAAGAGAAGGTTGTAGTGTGCTTGGCGGAAGGGATGACATAATTTACAAAACCGCATGTGCTCGGGGATTCGATTAAAAAACCCACCTATCTGAGTGTTTATTCCATTATCCTTGAAAACCCCCCAAAACACACACACATATACATTGTACACTCACACTCACACATATACACACGCTCGCACACACTCGCACACACACACACAATAACACACACAAACACACGCATGCACGCACACACACACACACACACTGCTCTCTCAGTCTGCCATAGATAAGGTGAAAAGCCATCTTGTCAAAGCTTTTGTTGATTTTACACCAGTGTAAGATGTAGTTTTACTCTGATTGTGGGGGTATGGTTCTGGATTTTAAAAAAATTATTAAACAAAATATTTTTTATATCGAGGATAATGGAATAAGCACTTATGTGCTTTTTTTACATCCAGTTCCCGTGTGTATGCGGTTTTGTAAATTCTGTCATCTGTTCCCACCGGCACACAATGGCCTACTCTTATGAAAAGCGGAACAGGATTTAATGTGTGCGCAAGATGTTCCACACGGGACCTCAGTTAATAGTCTCGTCTGAAAGACTTGGGGAGAGAGGAGTCTGCACTGATTTTAACTCCGGGGGAAAATATCCCCTTGAACGGGAATCGAACCCGGGTTGTCAGATTGCGTGTGCAATGTTCTAACCACTAGGCTATCCCGTGCCCCTTTGATGTCGGGTGTGTGGTTTTACAGTGATGTGGGAATGCTTTCGTTTTTTTAAAAACAGTGGTGTGGGATGAATTTTTTTCAGTGATGTGGGTGTGTGGTTTTACAGGGATGTGGGGAAGTTTTACAGGGATGTGGTTTTTTACAGTGATGAAGATGCAGTTTTTACAGTGACGTGGGATGCAGGTTGGTTTTTTTTTACAGTGATGTGGGGGATGTGGTTTTACGGGGATATGGGATGTGGTTTTTAGGGTGATGTGGTGGTGTGTGGTTTTACGGGGATGTGTGGATGTGGTTTTACATTGATGTGGTTTGGGGAATGTGGTGATGTGGTTTGTGGGGATGTGGTTTTGCGGTGATGTGGTTTGTGGGGATGTGGTTTTACATTGATGTGGTTTGTGGGGATGTTTTTGTGTGGATGTGGTTTTACAGTGATGTGTGGATGTGGTTTTGCAGTGATGTGGTTTGTGGGATGTGGTTTTGCGGTGATGTGTGTGGGGATGTGGTTTTGCAGTGATGTGGGGGATGTAGTTAACTGTTTTACAGTGTGGGAATGTGGTTGTACAGTGATGTGGGCTACGCGGTTTTATGGGGATGTGGGGTTTTTACAATGACGTGGGTTTTGCAGTCATGCAGGGGATGCGGTTTTTACAGGGATGTGGGTGATGTGGTTTCAGGGGCACAGATGACGATCATGAGTCAGGCGTGTGCGGAGCGGTGCCACATCATGCGGCTGGTGGACACGCGCTGGGCCGGTGTGGCTAAAGGGGTGGGCACCCAGAAAATCATTGGACGGGTGCATCTGTGTAAGTTGTGTTCTCTGTGCGTGTGTGTGTGTGTGCGTTTGTGTGTGTGTGTGTGTTTGTGTGTGTGTGTTTTGGTGTGTGTGTGTGTTTTGGTGTGTGTTTATTTTATTTATTTATTTATTCTTTTAAATCGAGGATAATGGAATAAGCACTCATGTGCTTTTTTTACATCCAGTCCCTGTGTGTATGTGGTTTTGTAAATGTTGTCATCTGTGTGGGTATGTGCGTGTGTGTTGGTGTGTGTGTGTGTGCGTGCGTTTGTGTGTGTCTGTATGTATGTTGGTGTGTGTGTGTGTGTGCGCGCGCGTGTGTGTTCTTCGATTTAACATCTTTCCACGTAAGTGATATTAGACGATAGGAGAAAGGGAGGACTGAGTAAGAATGAACATTTGAGTGGTTGAATGTATGTGTATGAGAGAGAGAGAGAGGGATAGGAAGAAAGAAAGAGAGGGAGGGGGGAAGAAAGTGTGTATGAGTGTGCATGCGTGTGCGTGGTGTGTGTAAAGTCAAAATGATCTTTATTTAAGTTTGCACAACTTTTTTTGTTTTTATCCTGCCCTCACAAATAATAATTAAGAAAATTGACTTTTAATATAAACATTAAAAAAGACCAGTGTTGATCCATGTTTAAAGGACAGAAATGAATGAGGAAAACATTTATTAAAAGAAAAAGTTAGTTTGTGTGTGTGCATGCTGGCACGCGCTCGCGTGTGTGTTTTGAGTGTATACGTGTATGTGCATGTTATGTGCCATGCTGCACACAGGTGTCATATTTAGACGCCATCCCCGAAGTCGGAATGCGGCTACCTTAATAGTGGTGGGATAAAAACCGGGGTCACACGCACACATGAAATCTGACCATTGGTGAACCTCGGAGCTGTAGGCGAGGAAGGAGAAAAACAAGATGCCATCCCCGCAGTCTGAATGCAGGTACCTAAATGGTAGGTAAAGGAAAAGGTGAAGGAGTCCCATAACCTATAAGGTCATAGGGGAGCGAGGCGTCAGAGACCTCACTTCTCTAGGGCCAGCATATTGAGGGCGGCGCCCATCTCCTCTCCCTCGCTGCTTTACCTTCCCTGACCCTAAAGAGGGCAGGTACCCATTTACAGCTGGGGGAACTGTACTGAAGCCAAGGCGCGCAAACGGTCACCCATCCAACTGGTAACCACGCTCGACGCTGCTTAACTTGGCTGGGGGAAAGCGAGTGCTCCGACCACTGAGCTATCCTGTCCCCTACCTAAATGGGGGTGTGTGAAAAAAATGGGTCACACGCACATGAAATCTCACCATTGATGAACCTCGGAGTGGTAGGCAAGGAAGGAAGGAGAAAAACACCACCACCCCCCACCCCAACCAAAAAAACTGCCTGTGATGTATTGCAGGTCAGATCCAGATAGGGCCTCACTTTTTCCAGTCCTCCTTCTCCATCCTGGAGGACCAGCCCATGGACATGCTGCTGGGACTGGACATGCTGAAGAGACACCAGGTATAGCACCGCATTGTGCCGCATCGCATTGTGTCGCGGTAGACCATCTCATAGTATATCACATCATGCGTGGACACATTACTGAGTGTTGATATGCTGAAGAGACACCAGGTATAGCGCCGCATTGTGCCGCATCGTATTGTGCTGCATCGCATCATGCCACATCACATGCCTCCTCGCATTGTGTCACATCGCATTGTGTCGCATCACATGCCTCCCCGCATTGTGTCACATCAGATTGTGTTGCAGTATACCATTTCATATCATACCACGTCACACTTAGACAAATTGCTGGGTCTGGAATGCTGAAGACACACCAGGTGTAGCACCACATTATGCCACATCACATCGTGTTGCATCACATTTTGTCACAGTATGCCTTCTCGTATTATACCACATCACATATGGACACATTGGTTGGTCTGGACATGTGGAAGAGACACCCTGTATAGCACCACACCATGCCACATCACACCATGCCACATCACATGCCACATCATGTAATACATCACATCATGCCACATTGCATGTGTCACAGTATATCATCTCATATTCTACCACATCACACATGGACACATTTCTGGGACTGGACATAGTGAAGAGACACCAGGTACAGCACAACATAATACACATCACATGCCACATCGTACATGTCACAGTGTAATCTCATGTCATACCACATCACACATGGACACATTGCTAGGA
Organism: Rapana venosa; assembly: GCA_028751875.1. Classification (NCBI taxonomy): domain Eukaryota; kingdom Metazoa; phylum Mollusca; class Gastropoda; order Neogastropoda; family Muricidae; genus Rapana; species Rapana venosa. The sequence continues at coordinate 5,110,715 of CM054151.1, forward strand.
CTGGACATAGTGAAGAGGCACCAGGTACAGCACCACATAACACACCACATCACATCACATGCCACATCGAACATGTCACAGTGTAATCTCATGTCATACCACATCACACATGGACACATTGCTGGGACTGGACAAAAGACACCAGGTATTGTACCACATGCCACATCACACCATGCCTCAGCACAGTATAACATCTCGTACCACGTTACACATGGACGCATTGCTGATTCTAAACATGTTGAAGAGACACCAGTATAGCACCACATCATGCCACACCACATCGTGCCACACCACATCATGCCACATGACAGTATCCATCTCATATTCTACCCCTTGAGGGCGGTGGAGAAATCGTGTAAGTCAAAAGTGTCGATGTTATGCTTGTCAATGATTGTTTAAGGTGAATTTCATTGTGGCGATACTTTCTTCAGTTGTTTTTTCTTTATGTCCTCCATGCCACAAAAGGGGTTGAAGGATTACATTTCTTGATTCTATTTATTTATTTATTTATTCTTTTATATCGAGGATAATGGAATAAGCACTCATGTGCTTTTTTACATCCAGTCTGCGGTTTTGTAAATTTTGTCATCTGTTTCCACCAGCACACAATGGCCTACTCTTCCGAAAAGCAGAACAGGATTTAATGTGTGCGCAAGATGTTCTGCATGCGTTCGCACAAGGGGCCTCGGTTTATAGATTCTAGCTTTTGTGTGTGTGTGTGTTGTGTTGTTGTGTGTGTGCGCATATGTGCATACATTTGAATTTGTAAAAACTATTCATTGTAACTTGTCGCATGTGTTAGAGTAGGATGAATGCAAGCGCTTTGATTTGTTTTTGCAAGATATAGCGCTATACGAATTCCATTTATTATTATTAATATGTGTGTGTGTGCATGCCTGTGTGTGTGTGTGCGTGCATGCCTGCGTGTGTGCGTGCAGTGCATCATTGACCTGCAGAAGAATGTGCTGAAGTTCGGCACCACAGGAACAGAAGCCCCCTTTCTCTCGGAGTCCCAGTTACCGCAGCACGCGCGCCTGAACACCACCCACGAGTCGGCCGTAGATGAAGACCAGCAGTTAGCGCAGGCCATCTCCAATTCACAGAAAGATGCAGGTCGGTGTCGGGGCTTTGGTCAGTGTTCAGTGTGTCGGGGCTTTGTTCAGTGTGTCAGGGCTTTGTTCATTGTGTCGGGGCTTTGTTCAGTGTCAGGTCTTTGTTCAGTGTCAGGGCTTTGTTCAGTGTGTTGGGGCTTTGTTTGGTGTGTTGGGGCTTTGTTCAATGCAGTGTCGGGGCTTTGGTCAATGTGTCAGGGCTTTGTTCAGTGTGTCAGGGCTTTTGTTCAGTGTGGCAGGGCTTTGTTCAGTGTCAGGGCTTTGTTCAGTGTGTCAGGGCTTTGTTCAGTGCCGTGTCAGGGCTTTGTTCAGTGTGCCAGGGCTTTGTTCAGTGTGTCAAGTGTTTGGTTCACTGTCATGGCTTTGTTCAGTGTCAAGTGTTTGTCAGGGCTTTGTTCAGTGTGTCAGGGCTTTGTTCACTGTCAGGGCTTTGTTCAGTGTGTCAAGTGTTTTGTTCACTGTCAGGGCTTTGTTCAGTGTAGTGTCAGGGCTTTGTTCAGGTGCAGTGTCAGGGCTTTGTTCAGCGCAGTGTCAGGGCTGTGTTCAGTGCAGTGTCAGGGCTGTGTTCAGTGCAGTGTCAGGTCTTGTTTCAGTGTCAGGGCTTGTTCAGTGGTCATGTGTTTTGTCAGTGTCAGGGCTTTGTTCAGTGCAGTGTCAGGGCTTTTGTGTCAGCTTGTTCAGTGTCAGGGCTTTGTTCAGCGCAGTGTCAGGGCTTTGTTCAGTGCAGTGTCAGGGCTTTGTCAGTGCAGTGTCAGGGCTTTGGTCAGTGCAGTGTCAGGGCTGTGGTTCAGTGCAGTGTCAGGGCTTTGTTCAGTGCAGTGTCAGGGCTGTGTTCAGTGCAGTGTCAGGGCTGTGTTCAGTGCAGTGTCAGGGCTGTGTTCAGGGCTGTGTTCAGTGCAGTGTTCAGTGCAGTGTCAGGGCTGTGTTCAGTGCAGTGTCAGGGCTGTGTTCAGTGCAGTGTCAGGGCTTTGTTCAGTGCAGTGTTCAGTGCAGTGTCAGGGCTTTGTTCAGTGCAGTGTCGGCTTGTTCAGTGCAGTGTCGGGGCTTTGTTCAGTGCAGGTCGGGGCTTTGTTCAGTACACAGAAATGACTGTGATGTACACATGGTTTGATACACTATAATTATCTGACACAATACATAGATGTTGACCACCATGATGCACACGTCTGTGATACACTATTCAAACTGACACAGTACATAGAAATAACTAATGTACAGATGTGACAAATGTAAAACTGACACAGGAGTAACCGTAATGTACAGATGTGATAAATTTAGACTGACACAGTACACAGAAGTAACAGTTATGTACAGATGTGATAGATTCAAAGTGACACAGAAGTAAGAGTAATGTACAGATGTGACAAATGTAAAATTGACTTTGTACACAGAAGTAATAGGAATATACAATGTGACAGTTGTAAAACTACCTGACACAGTTCACAAAACAGTAATGTACAGATGTGATAAATGGAAAAAAATCTGACACAGTAACACAAAAGTGACAGGAATGTACAGGTGTGGTAAATGGAAAACTGACACAGTATGCAGAATCAACAGGAATGTACAGATGTGATAAATGTAACACTAACACAAGTAACAGTAAGGTACAGGTGTGAACAATGTTAAACTGACACAGTGTAACCACATATCACAACAGGTGACTGACCTGGGGGACAGGATAGCCTGGTGGTTAGAGTCATGCACTTGTGATCTGCTGACCCCAGGTTCGAATCTCGTTCATCAGTGCCGACTCCACTCCCCCAAAAAGTCCTTCAGATGAGACTATAAACCGAGGCCCTGCGTGGCCAAGCACGCAGAACATCTTGCGCACATGTTAAAACCCGTTCCGCTTTTTGGAAGAGCAGGCCATGTGTGGCGGTGGGAACGGATGACAAAATTGACAAAACTGCGTACACACGGGGACTGGATGTAAAAAAAGGCACATGAGTGCGTATTCAATTATTCTCCAAATAAAAGAATTAAAAAAAATCTGTCTTGTTTCAGCAGCCAAGGGCAGCGCAGCCTCCTCCTCTTCTTCCCACCCCCAGCCCTCCACCTCAGGGGCCCCCTCCCCCTCCCCCTCTGCCGGTTTGGAGTTTCCGGAAGCCACCGTTGCCAGACTGATGAACTACGGCTTTTCTCGGCCTGCAGTTATGGAGGAGCTTCGCCGTGCCAACGGCAACATGGATCAGGCTTTGGCAGCTCTGTTGGCAAAATCTTTATCATGGCAATGATGACGGACTGAGAGATGGAGAGAGAATGATAGAGAGAGAGAGAATGACAGAGAGAGAGACAGAGTGTTGGCAATATTTTTTATCATGGCATTGACATGGAGAGAGAGTATAAATGTGAATCCTTTGGTCTGAAGAACAATTAAGTAATGGTAGAGAAAATTTAGGAAAATGTGAATGACTGGTTTTTGTGTGTGTGTGTGGAAGTGGTTTTGGAAAAGTTGTGAGCAGTGTGTGTGTGTGTATGTGGACATTGGGGGGGGGGGGGGGGGGTGAGTGTAGATCAGTTTGAAATGTGTCAGGGACAGTGTGACTCGTACGTGCATTTTATGCGTCTACAAATCATCCGTGTGCTTTTTCATTCTTTAGTTGCTCAGTATATTTGAGCAAAGGTCTACAAGAAAACCAGATGCTGACTGAATTGGAAGAATACGTTTTATGGTGAAATTGAAGTGATTGAACTTGTTGATGGATCATTTGTTCTTTTCTATTGTAGAATGCAATTATGTTTTTGAAACGTGCTCATTATCATAATTATGCAATGAATTATGTCTGAAGCTTTGTGTTCGCTACTCTGTGGGTGCTTTGCCTTTGGTGAGGAAAAGTGAAGGAAGCTGACTCTTTCTCAGGAACTAATGCTCCCATTCCCTTGTGCTCTAAGTCTGCTGTTGTGTCTGTATCTTCAGTGGTTGCCTGTATGTCTTTATTTTCTTTCTGTATGTGTGTTCAGTGGGTTATCTGTATGCGTCTGTGTGTTTAGTGGGTTATCTGTATGTGTCTGTGTGTTCAGTGGGTTATCTGTATGCGTCTGTGTGTTCAGTGGGTTATCTGTATGTGTCTGTGTGCTCAGTGGGTTATCTGTATGCGTCTGTGTGTTCAGTGGGTTATCTGTATGTGTGTTCAGTGTGTCTTGTCATGTATCTTCAATGGTTACCAGTGTGTCTGTATCTTCACTGGGTTGTTTGTCTCTGTGTGTGTGTGCCTGTCTACATTGGGTGGTGTGGTATGTTTAGTGGATGATTGCGTGGATAGGAGATACTTCACCCGGGTTGGATCACCTGGTGTGTTTCGTGCAAAGATACCACCACATCATTGTCACTCTGTCCACCTCCTCAGGAATTTGCTGAAGCAAAAACTAACAGGTCCTGTCTGGGAGATCTTGAGAAAAAGTGGAAAATTCATATCCCCTTAGGTCACCTGGCGCAAATGGAATTCTTAGGTCAAGGGAAGCGTGTGTGTGGTCATTTTCAATAATTACTAAATGGAAGGAAAAAAAAGAGGAAAAAACCTTACCATGTTTTGCTGTAAAGAATATTTTCATACATTTACCAGGCACTAGCAGACACTGTAGAAATGCCATGTGGGTTTCTCTCAGTTGCTGGCGGTAACAAGGATCAAGATATAAAAAAAATCAAAGAAAGAAGACCAACCACCTTTTTGGGTAGCGCTGCTCTTGTGGCGACGCACTCTCCCCAGGGAGAGCAGCCTGAATTTCACGCAGAAAAATCTGCCATGACTTAAAGTGGTATGAAAAAAAAGACGAAATTGAAAACTGATCTCGAAGTGGTGTTGTGTGGCAGTTAAAATTAATCCCTGTCATGTCCCAATTCCTCTTCTGTGAAGCTAGCGAGTCAGTCAGTAAGGTTTGTGTTCAGGTATTTGGTAATAAGATACAGTCGTCACTCATGACGACCACTATAAAAAAAAAAGTTAACATGCAGAATGGGGTAGAAGCCAGCAGGGCATGAGTACTGTATACAGGCATTGCAGGCACTGTATCTGTTGAGCCATTCTGATCTAAAGGTAGAGAAAGGAACATTTACCACGGTTTTTCTTGCCCAGGGGTGGCTTGGGCATAGGACTGTGAAGGGAAAGGGTGTCATGGGACTGTGAAGACACAAAAAGCTTGCTGCTAAAGCTGAAGAGAATTGAAATTTGCTTTCCATTTTTAAAGGTGTGGACACTTTTAGCTTTTGTCGTATGTTTCCCTGAGAAAGCTTTTTTTACTTTTGAGGTCTTTGGGATTTTTAAAGATCATTTTGTGTTATATATGTGTATGTGCAAGCATATATATATATGTGTATCAGTCACTGTATAAGTGTATGTCATATTAGAGAAAGGATGTGAGGCAACATCACAATGATTTCTGCATCTGTTCTGTTGGATTGTGCGGATGTGAGAGACGAAAACGCAGTTTTATTTCACGAGGGTAATAGATTAAGTTACAAAGACTTTTTTTCCCCATCCAGCCCTCAACATGAGAGAGAGAGACGGAGAGAGAGAGAGAAAACCATTTTGTTGTTAGTCAGGTGTATCACTACTGAACCACTCAGCCAACTTTGTAATCCTCATCCCCCCCCCACACACACACACAGACACCATCTAGCAATAAAAGTGTGACTTGCTCTTTTTATTTTGTCTCTCTTTCACACACACGACAGACAAATATACAGATAAAGAAAGGGGGTTACTCAGCCAACTTTGTAATCCTCCCTCCCCCCTCCACACACAGACATCATCTAGCAATAAAAGTATGACTTGCTATTTTTCTTTGTCTCTCTCTCTCACACACACACAAACACACTGACAAATATACAGATTTAAAAAGGGCATGGCTGAAAAGGAAAGAGATAAGCATATGGACATACACACATTCACAGTTCATCAGTTTGAAATTTCTTGTTAAAACAACAACAAACAAGCAACTACATAACCTCAAACTTTTATTGGTTCTGCACACTTAACATAAATATAATTTATGCTAAGTAAGTGTCGAAACAATTTCTCTAACTGACATGCATCTCGCAGTACTAATCGCTATCAAACACTTGTAACTTATCTCTTGTTCGCAAATATCTCCAAAGTAATTGTTAGTATCAGGACAATGAGAACACACACACACACACACACACACACATATATATGTATATATAATTATCATCTTGCCATGCATTTCATCTATTGCAGAAGTAAACATTACTGCGGATGTATAGTTATATACAATGAATTATGGTATTGGCAAGCTTGCATATTACAGCCAACCTTGTAGCTCTGCTGACTAGTAGATCCATGTTGAAAACACCACCCCTCCAAACCCCCAACAACAAAAAATAACCACCACCACAATGAAATCAACCCCAAAACACACTAAAATCTTGTAGCCAAAAGAAGAAACCTGCAACCAAACACCTCCAGTGGGAAGAAAAAAACAACACAAAAACCCACAAGGAGCAAAATAACTCCTTCAGGATATGAATTTTACACACATTTGTCACCACAGGTGTCTGGTAGCCAGACAGAATGTTTTAATTCATCCCCCCCACCCACCCAGACAGACCATCATTTCCAACAGACAGATCAATTGTACAACCTCGCAGAAATGGAGAGAATTATCATTTGATGTTGTCTGGGAAAATATGTGTGCATAGTCTGTTACATCAATTAACAGACAACATCTGAAAAGTGAGATTTCATGGATAAGGCAGTGAATAGGATGCTTGTTTCAATGCACACATGTGCAAGTACACACATGCAAGTATGCACATGCAAGCACAGGCACCCACACAGAGATGTGCATGCTCAAATAACTTTATGGAATGTGTACATTTGGAAAAAAAATCGCTGTAATCAATCAGCTGTCATATTCTGCACACATTTTGACAGTATTTCCATTTTACAAGCAGTTACAGTACTTGAGTTGTTTATTTTTTTACATACTCATGCATGCTCATGCACACAACACACCTCCGGATGAGACTAAACCGAGGCCCCGTGTGCGAACACATGCAGAACATCTTGTGCACGCGTAAGAGTAGGCCATTGTGTGCCGGTGGGAACAGATGACAATTTACAAAACCGCATACACATGGGGACTGGATGTAAAAAAAGCACATAAGTGCTTATTCCATTATCCTCAATATAAAAGAATAAAAAAAACACACTAACACACACACTAACACACAGAGACACACACACAAACACTTAACCGTCTGATATCACTTTTCGGTGGAAGGACCTTAAACTGAAGAACTAACACACACACACACTCACATTTTCTAATATCTCACTAAATCAACAGACGTAAAATCACACACACACATGGCACAAAGAGAAGATGTATGTGTGTGGTGGACGATTCTCTAGGAGGAGCAGAGGACGGTCACCATGGCAATGAGCTCCGTCAGTGCAGGCAGGGCACTGCAGAAGCCGAAGACGTACCAGTACCAGTCACAGGGCCAGGTGTCCAGCAGGAAATACGACAGCGCCACGGCTGCTCCCGTGTGTGTGGCCACGGCTGTGGCCAGTTAAGGAAACCATGGCTTATAGTAAATGACACGGTCACTGGCATAGTAACGTATGGGGCAGTGGGGGAAACAATGTAGGGGGGGGGGGGGGAGGGGTGGTGGTGAAACTTACATAAGCAATGTGGGCACTGATAAGCAACATGTGCACTAGCATATGTTAAAATTTTTTATTTCTTTTTTAAAGTTTTGAGGATAATGGAATAAGCACTCGTGTCCTTTTTTAAAAATCCAGTTCCTATGAGTATGTGGTTTTGTAAATGTTGTCACCTGTACCCACCAGTATGCAATGGCCTAATAATAATAATAATGTATGGAATTTATATAGCGCTGAATCTTGTAAAGCACCAAATCAAAGCGCTCATTTATTTCACTGCCTACACTTCCTAATGCATAAGCAACGTTTATGCACTGATATAGCAGCATATGGGCAGTAGCATGAGCAACATAGTATGGGTACTGATACAGCAACATATGGGCACTAGCATTAGCAACCTATGGGCACTGACATAGCAACATACGGGCACTTGCATTAGCAATCTATGGGCACTAGCATTAGCAGTCTATGTGCACTGGCATTAGCAGTCTATGTGCACTGGCATAGCAACCTATGGGCACTGGCATAGCAACCTATGGGAACTGGCATAGCAACCTATGGGCACTGGCATAGCAACCTATGGGCACTGGCATAGCAACCTATGGGAACTGGCATAGCAACCTATGGGCACTGGCATAGCAACCTATGGGCACTGGCACATCAACCTATGGGCACTGGCACATCAACCTACATAGCAACCTATGGACACTGGCATAGCAACCTATGGGCACTGGCACATCAACCTACATAGCAACCTATGGACACTGGCATAGCAACCTATGGGCACTGGCACATCAACCTATGGGCACTGGCACATCAACCTACATAGCAACCTATGGACACTGGCATAGCAACCTATGGACACTGGCATAGCTATCTATGGGCACTGGCACATCAACCTACATAGCAACCTATGGACACTGGCATAGCAGCCTATGGGCACTGGCATAGCAACCTATGGGCACTGGCATAGCAACCTATGGACACTGGCATAGCAACCTATGGACACTGATATAGCAACCTATGGGCACTGGAATAATAATAATGATGATGATAATAATAGTAATAACAACAGCAACACCACACAGAATTTATATAGTGCTATATCTGATAACGGGGATGGTGATACTGACGACAACAGACAACAACAACAACCACGTCACAAGGATACAGATGAGACTCTGGAAGGGCAGGAACATGGTCAGGCCTCCCATGAAGCCGATCATTTCAATCAGGAACAGAACCAGCGTCACTGACAGTGCCACCACCATCCTAGCAGCACCAAAACAGCGAGTCTCCATCATCTTCATCATCATCATCATCATCACCACCACATCTTCATCATCATCATCATTTTCATCATCATCTTCATCATCATCAACATCATCATCAACAACAATTCATTATCAACAACAGCAATATCATCATTACCATAAAACAATAGTATAACAATAACATTACCACAACCAACAATAGTATCGACCCTATCATTATCCTATTATTACACTGCTATTCTCCAACAACAACAACACCAACATCCTCCAGGCTTGCCACCAGTTCATACAACATGTCACATTGAAAAAACATCACCCTAACCAACAACAGCAACAAAAATATTAACAACTGTATCATTACCCTTTTGCCACACTGCTGGTCTCCAACAGTAGCAACAACAATATCATCATCATCAACAGACTAAAAACCAGCTCATACAACATGTCACACTGAAAAACATCCCCACAATCCTATCCCTGATCCCCTATCACTGATGCATCATATTTGCGTTCAGAAGTAGACAGAGGCTGAAACACATAAAAATACATGAACACACCCATGCACCTACACACACACATACACATTGTACCATCTGGAAGTAAAAATTTGACTTTGACTTACTTTGACTCTCTCTCTCTCTCTCTCTCTCTCGCACACACACACATGCACGCACACACTGACTTGTTACAAGTACACAGATCTGCACCATATCAATGGCTATTCAGTCATAGGTGGTAGGGTAGATATATATATATATGTCTGGCCAAAGAGACGGGATTCAATGCTTACTGCAAATCTTTCTGGTCAAACTGGGCCTGTGAGTGGTTCACTGGCAGACTCATCAAGATGTTTTCCTCCTGCACATAGTGATCAAATACCTGTCTGAATAAACAGCACACAAGTCTTTAAAAATAAAAACCAACTAGCTTTTATTTTGAGAATAAAGAAGTGTTTTTTTAAACGTTCAGTCCCCTTGTGCATGCGATTTTTGTCTAATTTTGTCATCCATTCCCACACGCACACAATGGCCTACTCTTCTGAAAAGTGGAACAGTTTTTACATGTGCGCAAGATGTTCTGCATGTGTTTGCACACAGGACCTCGGTATAGAGTCTCTTCTGAAGGACTTTGTGGGGTGGGATGGGGGGGGGGGGAAGAGGAGTCAGTACTGATGTTAACTCCAGGAGAAAAATCTTGAACAGGATCTTAACCTAGATCAGCAGATTGTGAGCGCAATGCGCAAAACTCTAACCACTAGAATATCCCATTCCCCTGACAGGTATTGAAGACACATTAGTATTAATCATGACTAATATACTGTATCAAAGAACAGTATTGAACTTGAAAACAGACATTGGTACTATTCATAACTAATATAACATGCAACCAATAACACATAGCCACAAAATGAAAACAAAAAAGACACTGTAACAAAACACTGATGAAAAAGTAGACAAAATCAATTGTTCTTGACAACAGTTCTAAAGAAAGATGGGGAAGGAGCTCACACATTCAAAATGAATGAAACATATAAACAACACAATTGAAAAAAAAAAGCAGATATGAATAAAACATTCATACATGAATAAAACTGAAATAATAACACTGTTGAAAAAGTATTGTGAAGTAACATGCTGGTAACCAGTCACAATATTTTTTAAATTATAAAAATAAGTGTTCAAAGACTAGTCACACACACACACACACACACCACACACACACACACACACACACACACACACACTCTCTCCCTCTTACACACACACACACACACACGCACACAACAAATATATCTCTGATCTATAACATCTGTTGATTACGGTCGTTTTTAAATTATTTTAATTTATTTAACACTTTTAAACAAGTATCATTTACTTTGCCTGATCTGACTCAACTTCCAACCCCTAAATGTTCATTTTTCATAGACCTGTCCCTTTGTGCTTTACATTGGGACACCTCCATAATGTAGAAGGGCCAACCTGCCTGAATCTGTCAAATGGTCACTAGACCACCTTCTCACAAGCAGAAAAGATGCGATCACTTAAAAAAAAATCCCATATAAACTGCTGTAAATACCCATGGGATTGTGCTATATTAACAGTGAAAAGCATTAAGGTCTATGATCACGTTTTTTCTTTTTAATAGGGGTGACAACATTTACAAAACGGCATATACACAGGGATTGAATGTAAAAAAACAACAACTAAGCACACGAGTGCTTATTCTATTATCCTTGAAATAAAAGACTACTACTTCAACTACTACTACAACTTCTACTACTACTACTACTACAGTACTAGTGTCAGATCAACAGTTAAAAGCAAAGCACATTTTTAATGACAGAATTGCATAGATTCAGTAATTACGAACCCTCAGATAGATGAAAAAAACACCAAAAAATGTATGTTGGCACAAACCCTGGCCCAGAAGATGACAATAACAATGACGAGGTGGGCCACAATGGTTAGAAACCTGGCAGGTACCAGCCCTGAGGTTTGCATTTTCCCTGATGTTCACTTTGCGATCTGACAAAAGGCTTAAGAGTTTTGTTGATTCTTGTCGCTCCAGACGCGAAGCTGTCAAGAAAAAACAACTCTCCGAGTTCCTTTGGGTGACTCCCCTTCGCCTCCCGTTGTATCGTAATTCTAAGACAGGTCTTCTGATGCAGTTTGAACAACTTGGTAAGTCTTGGTTTTCCAGAATTGTTTGGGATATTTTGTGTAGTTTTTGACAACGGTAACGCTGTGAAGAAAGTAGAACAGGAAAGAATGAGAGAAATGGATGTAGGGTCATAAATGAGAAACACAGAAAGCCTTCTGGAGATAATGTGCAGTCAAAATCTAAAAGGAAAACTAAAGTTACAACATTGGTAACAAAAAGAGGGAGAGACAGTAGAAACAGACAGAAGAAAGACCGATATCTTGAATTAACTTTTTTCAAGTTGTTCGCTACGTTGTGTTGGAATAGCGCCCCAAATCCTGATCTTGAGAAAAAAACATAGGACTAGGAGTCAGAGGAGGGAAAATCACACATACAGTGTTCAATACATACATGTATCATTGTATGTCCATTGGTGACCCAGGCCTAGCCACGAGCCATGGTGACCAAGGACAATGACAAAACCTCAGGACACAAGGTCATGTTACTAGTCACTTTCATGTATGGCTTGTAACCCACGTGAATTTCTCTGTAAGATGATAAAATATTTGAATTGAACTGAAACTGAAAGGACTGATAATATGCAGTGACACTAAGTCATGACTTACACTAGTGACAGTGCCGACAAGGGGCATCCCCTGTGGGCATCATGGGGGCTCTTTCAGTATAAAGAGCATCCCACCTTCTGGACATTCTGTGCAAGAAATTTCCACTTTTCTTTTCTCTCTTTGTTTCTGTCTTTCTCCTTACCTTTCTATCATCTCTCTTGCTTATTTTCTGCCTTCCTGGTTGAGTGGTCCATTCTCCTGCTTTTTTTCAAGCAAACCTGTCCAACAATATTGTTTTCATTATAAATATGACATTTTGCATGTGTTCTTTTGTTCTGGCAGCCAGATAGTGATATTTAAACACTGGGACAGGCACAGTATGTTCATTCTGCAGTGTTATTTGCCTATGTGGCACTTTTTATTACATATATTTTTGTACTTTAAAATCTTTACATTATAATTTTTTATGCTTTTTTTGTAATCTGGGTACAATAAATTAAGTGGAATTGCTGGCGTCCTCAACACAGCCTGGTTTATTAGCCTTAGGGAATGTTCAAATGATTTAGGTATTGTGTCATTTAATGTTGGGTTAAAAAATTTTTTTTTAAAGGATGGACAGCATTAGATATTTGAAGGTTTTACTAGGAGTTGTTGGTTTTGAATTTGAAGTGAAAGTTATTGGAGCCACTGAAACTGGTTGAGGTGACAGCCCTGATATGGCTTTCGTGGTCGGTAAGGTGTTCCATAACCTATATTAAGGTCGTAGGGGAGCGAGGTGTCAGAGACCTCACTTCTCTAGGGCACGATTGGGGCAACCACTCTCCTCGTGCTTACTCCTGACCCTAAAGAGGGCAGGTACCATTTACAGTGTGGAACTGGGGAACGTACTGAAGCCAGGCGCTAAATGTCACCCATCAATGTACCACGCTCGCTGCTTACTTGCTGGGAAGCGATGCTCTGACACTAGGCTTCCCGTCCCGTCGGTGTGGTAGCCCTGGCTTTAAACATATCAGAATTTTGAGTGAATAGACTAGGGCAATACTGGCACATGTATGCCTAAAGATGGTGCACAGGGACAGTGACAGTGTTGCAGGAAACATAACATAACATAGGCCCGGTCTCCTTTCTTTTACTCACAGGTTTAGGCTGGTGTGGGTGTCTTGTAGTATGTGTTTTGATGATTATAGCTCATACTATATTGCTACCTTACGTGTTTTTATGCTACTACTACTCAGTACAGCTGCTGCTGCTGCTGTATGTACTGCTGTTGTTGCTGTGCTGCACTTTGACTACTGTACTATTACTATCACTGCTACTGCTACTGCTGCTGTACTACAGTGGTTGCTAGTACTGCTACTGTACTATTAGTATTACTATCAGTATCACTGCTGCTGCAGCTACTACTATTTCTGCTAAGTACTACAACTACTAAAATAATATTCTCTGACTCAATACCCCGTCTTTATATAACAACTGACACATTTCTCTATGTTTCAGGTGTTGCTGGGTAACTTGTAAAGCAGAGCCCTGGGCACTTTGAGATTCTGGGCTTGCCTGTGATGAGGGTGCAGTGAACAACACTTTTTTGCCCAGTTAGCGGACAGGCCCTTGCCATCAGTGTATACATCTATCTATAGACTAGCAACAAGCTCATGTGACCAACACCTTTCCTGAGTTTCTCTATGACCGGCAACACTGGGAATATCGTTGTGGAATGATCAGTTAAGGAAAAGCTGGACTAGCCATTCAGCACCATCTTCACAGCTGGTTCGTGTTCAGTTACTGCATACATACATCATTACATGTGTTGGTGAAGAGTGAGGACAGTGACTGACAGCAATACTGATAACTGCCACAGAACACCGCAGGATCAGTTATATTCCAGAGTGGAGCTAGTGAACGCCAGAGCATCTTAGGATCAGAGCGCAACCCGTGAACACCAGGGCATCACGGAATCAGTCCTGTCAAAGACTGCAGCCAGCGTTGATCATTAAAAAGTGAGGACAGTGCTAGTGAGCATAATCCAGCATTATGGGCTTGGGCAGCTCCAAGGCAGGGCATTTGACCGCCCAGCAGGCTCAGTTTGGCGAGTTTGTGAAGGAGGCTGTGTCCACCAACCCCATTGTCATGTTCAGCAAGTCTACCTGCCCCTACTGCCGGATAGCCAAGAGCATCTTCGGGGAGCTGGGGACCGAGATCAAGGTCTTTGAACTGGACCAGATGGAGCAGGGGTCGCAGCTGCAGGATGTCTTAGAACACATGACTTCTGCTCGCACGGTGAGTGATGTAATGTGTGTAGTATTCGCAGGTGTCTCCTGTGATGTATATATTATATATTCATATGTCTTTTTGTTTTTTGTATTTTAACTTCATTTCTTTTATTTTGAGTCTCCTGTGATGTAATGTGCACAGTTGACACTATGACAGTTGTTATGAGTTGTATCCAGAGTACCCCCCCAAAAAATCAAAATCTACAGTTTACTGTTCAGCTCTGTAGAATTCAACAGCAAGAGAGTAGACGTGTATGCACTAAGTTAGACATTGTGCACAATGGACTGTATTTTATTGATTCATATTCATTTGAACACATTTTGGGGAGTGGAGTCGTAACATTTTTAACTGCAGGGGAATCGCATCCAGTGGACCCCTCAGTGGAGACAAGTTTACAACAATGACATCGATAGGTCTGTGCTCTGGTTAGCATCAAACCAAATCAGGAGTATTATTGATAGTAATGATAACGTAATGCTAGGCTTTTTTGTCCCTCATTGTGTGTACACATTAATCATTGGGAAATGCATCATGTCTTCTCTGTGTTTGTGTGTGTGTGCGTGCGCACGTGTGGACACACATGGCTCATATTATGATTCTCCCCGTGGGGATGCCAGGGCACTGTGTCAGTATAAATAGCATTCCCACATTCTGGAAATTCCGTGCTAGAAATTTCCTCTTTTCTATCCCTCTCTTTGTTTCTGCCTTATACCTTTTCTTCCTGTCACCTCCTCCTTGTCTTTTTTTCTGCCCTCTTGGTCTGGACATTCACCTGCATTTTTTCCAGAAAGACTTAAAAGATAGCAATTCTCTGTCATGCCGAAGTTGGATGCACTGGGCCTGACTTGTCAGGTGCTTAACGGCAGAATGACGCATTTTCGCTCTTGATCTAGAACAGACAACAATAGTTGCTGTCGGAGTGTTCGAGGAAGAAGAAGAATACTATAGGATGTTCTTTGAATGCATTTATCAACCGAAAATGTATCATTATTTGTGTGTATATGTCACTTTATGTGGTGAGGGTGTTAGTTTTTTTCATTTTCATTTTATTCTTTTCATATCAAGGATAATGGTATAAGCACTAATTTGCTTTTTTCATCCAGTCCCCGTGTGTATGCGGTTTTGTAAATTCTGTCATCTGTTCCCACCGGCACACAGTGGCCTACTCTTACAAAAAGTGGAACAGGATTTAACGTGTGTGCAAGATGTTCTGCGTGCGTTCGCACATGGGGCCTCGGTTTATAGTCTCATCCGAAGGACTTTTGGGGAGAGTGGAGTCTGCACTGATCTTAACTCCAGGGGAAAATATCCCCTTGAATGGGAATCGAACCCCGGTCGTCAGTGTGGGTGTGCATGCACATGCTTATATACTTGCATGTCTTGTCCATGTGCATACATATGTGGACAAGTTTTTTGTGTGCACCAGCGATAGTTGCATCATTATTGGTGTGTGTATGTGTTTTATTTATTTTATTAATTTTATTTAAAGGATAATGGATAAGCGCTCATGGGCTTGTTTACATCCAGTCCCCATGTGTATGCAGTTTTGTAAATTTTGTCATCCATTCCCACTGGTATGCAATGGCCTGCTCTTCTGAAAAGTGGAACTGGTTTTAACGTGTGCACAAGATGTTCTGTGTGCGTTCGTACATGGGACCTTGGTTTATAGTCTCATCTGAAGGAGTTTTAGGAAGAGTGGATTCGGCTCTGATGTTAACACCAGAGGAAAAATCCTCTTGAACAAGGTTCAAACCCGAATCAGCAGATCATGAGCGCAATGCACATCAGTCCAACCACCAGGTTATCCCATGTGTGTGTGTGTTCTTCTTTAATTTAACGTCTTTTCACATTACGTGATATTAGACAAATTGTGTGTGTGTGTGTGTGTGTGTGTATGTATGTGTGTTTTGTGTGTGTTTGTATGTTTGTGTGAGTGTGTGTGCACGGTGTGTGTATGTGAGTGGGTGTGTTTGTGTGTGTTTGTATGTTTGTGTGAGTTGTGTGCACGTGTGTGTATGTGAGTGGGTGTGTATATGTGTTAGTGTGTATATGAGAGAGAGAGAACATACATGGGTGTAGATGTGTGTACATATTTGTGTATAGAGTGTGAGTGTGCGGGCGCACGTGTTTGCATGTGTGTGTGTGTGTGTGTGTGTATTTATGCCTGTGTGTGTGCCTGTGTGTGATTGTGTGTGTGTGTGTTTATGCAAGTGTATGTGTGTATTTGGGTGTATATGAATGTGTGTGTAAGGTATGTGTGTGTGTGTGTGTGTATGTGTGTGTGTGTGTGTGTGTGTGTGTGTGTGTGTGTGCATAGGAACTGTATACTCTACATCAGCTAGGAATCTGTAGGCCTACATAGATGTGATGTTTAAAAAAAAATTATATTATGTTAAGAAATCAAACGGAATCAAATTTAACTTGAACAGGAACAACAAATATCTGTTATAAAAACCAACCGACTGGGCTCTTACTCAAGCCTTTCACTAATTCTAGCATTTTAAGATTATCACCCAAAATGTCTGTGTGGGATAAACTAGCAGAGTTGTTGTTAGACAACCAATCCGGCAAAAAAGGCTTCAACTGATCACAATAAAACATAACATGTTCTGGCGTAATCTGATCACCACAAATACATGACACATTTCGACTGAATTTCGTTTTGAGAGCATCGAGCCTTAGTCTGTATATCAGACTTGTCAAGAGTCTATGACACAATTTGTTCTGATCAGAGAAATCGTTGTATTTAGACTTTGTCGACTTAGGTCTTGCACATCCTTTTGAATGATAAGTTTCATGATATAGAGTGCCAAACTGATCCCAGCAAGTCTTCTTTAGAAGACAATATCCCTCTTGTAAAGACAGCGGCAGTTGCATTTTGATGGTATTTTCCTTGTTCATTGCACCCCTTTTAGTGTGTGTGTGTGTGTGTGTGTGTGTGTGTGTGTGTGTGTACACTCTCATTTTGGTATATTTGTGTGCATATATATGTGGACAGGTATTAAGTGTGCACAGTGATGGTTGCATCATTATTGATATTGTGTGTGTGTGTGTGTGCAGGTGCCTCGTGTGTTTATCAAAGGTCAGTGCATTGGGGGCTGCTCGGAGCTGAAGTCCCTGCACCAGAGTGGAAGACTAAAGCACATGTTGTGAGGATGCCAGCTGCAGTATCATGAGTAGGCCTTGGGACATGACGGTCAGTCACACCTCACTCCACCACCCTGTGTGTGTGTGTGTGTGTCTGCCTGCCTCACATTGCTTAGGGCCCTTTTTGTTTGAACTGTGCGAGCTGTTAAAGTAGCTCCGTGTCTGGGTTTTTTAAATTAAATTAATTTTATTCTTCTATATCAAGGATAACGGAATAAGCACTTATGTGCTTTTTTACATCCTGTCCACGTGTGTATGCTGTTTTGTAAATTCTGTCATGTGTTCCCACTGGCACGCAATGGTCTACCGTTTTGAAAAGAGGAACAGGATTTAATGTGTACGCAAGATGTTCTGCGTGCGTTCGCACACGGGGCCTCGGTTTATAGTCTCATCCGAAGGACTTTTGGGGAGAGTGGTGTCTGCACTGATGTTAACTCCAGGGGAAAATGTCCCCCTTGAACGGGGGATATTGACATGTTTAGCAGTGTTTGTTTCTGGTGCTAGCAGTTAAAACCAGTGTCTGTGACATCAGTAGCAGTTAGGACAGTTTTTGTTTCTGGTGCTAGCAGTTAAAACAAGTCACTAGCAGTTAAAACCAGACTCTGTGTGACAAATTTAGCAGTTAAGGCAGTTTTGTTTTTGTTTCTGGTGCTAGCATTTGAACCCTGTGTCTGTGACATCTAGCAGGTTTTTTTCTGGTGCTAGGAGAAATTTTTTACAACCAGTCTGTGACAGGTAATTTAGCAGTAAGGACAGTTTGTTTCTGATGTTAACAGTTCAAATAAGTCTGTGACATGTTATTTAACAGTTAGGGCAGTTTTAGTGCTAGCAGTTAAAAGCAGTGTCTGTGACATATGAAGCAGTAAGGGCAGTTTCTGTGCTAGGAGTTGAAATCAGTCCGTGACATGTTATTTAGCGATTAGGGCAGTTTTTGTTTCTGGTGGTGGCAGTTAAAACCAGTGTCTGCGACATGTCATTTAGCAGTTAGGGCAGTTTGTGTCTGTGTGACATGATATTTAGCAGTTAGGGCAGTTTGTGTCTGTGTGACATGTTATTTAGCAGTTAGGGCAGTTTTTTCTTTCTGGTGCCAGCAGTTAAAACCAGTGATTGTGACATGCTTAGCAGTTTTTGTTTCTGGTTGCATGCAGTTGAAACTGGTATCTGTGACATCAGTAGCATTTAGGGCAGTTATTGTTTCTGGTGCTAACAGTTAAAACTGGTATCTGTGACATCAGTAGCAGTTAGGGCAGTTTTTGTTTCTGGTGCCGTCACTTGAAACCAGTGTCTGTGACGCACTGGTTTGCAGTTAGGGCAGCTTTTGTTCCTGGTGCTGGCTGTTTAACTGTTTACTGTACTTGTACACCTGACAGGCCCTTTTTTCTCAAAGAAATTGGAATAAAAAGGGTAGTTTTTTGACGAAGTGATAAAATTTAATGTATTCAAACTATATTTAATAATCAGTTTTGCCAAGTTTCATTAATTTTTTTTAATGATTGAATGTAACCTTTAGGCACTCTTATTGAAGCCTCATTGATAAGCCCCAGACCTAGGTTTAAAAAAAAATCTTGTAAATAAGAAAAACAGATATTGATACCCACCATCCCTATATCATGGGTCTTAGAACAAGTGTCAACACTTACTTTGAGTCTCATAGGTCTCAATTGTCAGAAGCATTATGTTCTAGTTTGATGCACGAAGAGATTGACCCAGCTAGAGTAACAAGTTTTTTGTTGTTGTTTATTTGGTTTTTTTTGCTGGAGTAACAAGTTATGTCAGTTGTATTTTTGCTTGAAAATATCACTGTTGTCTTAAATATTTTATGTTATATTGTGGACCACGGGCCTGACAGACCCCATGAAGTAGGAATTAGTGGGTAAGTAATGAAGTATGGCGAAGGTTAAACCAGAGTCTGTGATATATTGTTTAGCAGTTAGAGGTTTTAGAGTTGGTGCTAGCAGTTCTTCTATCGTTCACTTTTTACACCATCAGATGTGTTTGGGAAAAATAATAGCAAGTCCTTTCCAGCTCCTCTCGTGGGCCATACAGCTTGGTTTGCAGGGTTATCTCCGTCGGCCACACAATCTTGTTCAGGTCGCTGTATAGCGTCCTCCTCTGAAGGATGTGCTTGCTAGTCTGGTTTTCTTTACCACAGGCACATAGGGGAGAAGGAGTGAGTTTCAGCTTTGGTGGACATGTGGTGATTTAGCCTGTTTTGCCAAGTGCAGTCATAGAATTATGACTTGTTCTTCTCTTTTGACATGGCGTTGGTCGTCCTTCTCTACTCTGGGTCAGTGCTTGTGCTCAGTTAAAAGAACCATTGTCTTTGACACATTATTTAGCAGATAAAGTGGTTTTAGATTCTGGTGGTGGCAGTCAGAGCCAGTGTCTGTGACACATTTAGCAGTTAATCCCTGAAGTCATAATACGGCTCCCTAAATGGTGGGGGTAAAAATAGTTGCATGTGTGCAAAAATCTCTCCATTGGTGAACCTTGGAACTCTAGCCAAGGAACGGAAAAATAAAGCAGCTTAAGTGAGATTCTGGTGCTAGCTGTTAGGGCCAGTGTCTGAAACATTATTCAGCAGTTTAAAAAGCGGTTTTAGATTCTGGTGCTAGCTGTTAGAGCCAGTGCACAGTGTGTTACACAGTATTAAGCAGTTAAACTTGGTGCTTTCAGATTCTGGTGATAGCAGTCAGAACCAGTGTCTGTGACACAATATTTAGCAGTTAAAGCAGTTTTAGATTCTGGTAATAGCAGTTAAAGCCGGTGTCTGGGACACAATATTTAGCAGTTGAAGCGGTTTTAGATTCTGGTGATAGCAGTCACAGCCTGTGACACATTATTTAGCAGGTAAAGCAGTTTTAGATTCTGGTAATAGCAGTTAAAGCCGGTGCCTGGGACACAATATTTAGCAGTTGAAGCGGTTTTAGATTCTGGTGATAGCAGTCACAGCCTGTGTCACATTATTTAGCAGGTAAAGCAGTTTTAGAGTCTGGTGAAAGCAGAGCCAGAGTCTGTGACACAGTATTAAGCAGTTTATTAAAGTGGTTTACTTTTAGAGTCTGGCAACAGCAGTTAGAGCCTGTGAGTGTGACACATTATTTAGCAGTTAAAGCAGTTTTAGATTCTGGTAATAGCAGTTAGAGCTTGTGACACATTATTTAGCTGTTAAAGCAGTTTTAGATTCTGGTAATAGCAGTTAGAGCTTGTGACACATTATTTAGCAGTTGAAGTAGCTTCAGATTCTGGTGCTAGCAGTTAGAGCCAGTGTCTGTCACACATTATAATTAGGCAGTTGAAGCGGTTTTAGATTCTGGTGATAGCAGTCACAGCCTGTGTCACATTATTTAGCAGGTAAAGCAGTTTTAGATTCTGGTAATAGGAGTTAAAGCCGGTGTCTGGGACACATTATTTAGCAGTTAAAGCAGTTTTAGATTCTGGTGATAGCAGTCACAGCCTGTGACACATTATTTAGCAGTTAAAGCAGTTTTAGATCCTGGTGTTGTGTTTGTGACACATTATTTAGCAGTTAAAGCAGTTTTAGATTCTGGTAATAGCAGTTAAAGCCGGTGCCTGGGACACATTATTTAGCAGTTGAAGCGGTTTTAGATTCTGGTGATAGCAGTCACAGCCTGTGACACATTATTTAGCAGTTAAAGCAGTTTTAGAGTCTGGTGAAAGCAGAGCCAGTGTCTGTGACAATATTTAGCAGTTAAAGCAGTTTAAAATTCTGGTGCTAGCAGTTAGAGCTTGTGACACATTATTTAGCTGTTAAAGCAGTTTTAGATTCTGGTTCTAGCAGTTAGAGCTTGTGACACATTATTGAGCTGTTAAAGTGGTTTAAGATTCTGGTGCTAGCAGTTAGAGCCAGTGTCTGTCACACATTATTTAGCAGTTGAAGCGGCTAGGTAGATTTGGGGTGCTGGCTGTGGAAGCCTGTGTCAGTGTGGGTACAAAACAAGGCTGGTGAAGTGGTATAAGTGTGCTGGTTCAAATGGAACTCTTCAGGTTTGTCTGTTCTGACTGTGTGCAATGATATGAATGGAATTCCCCAGGTGTATTCTTTGTACCGTCTGTGCAAAATGATATGAATGGAATTCTCCAGGTGTATTCTTTGTACCGTCTGTGTACAATGATATGAATGGAATTCTCCAGGTGTATTCTTTGTACTGTCTGTGTGCAGTGATATGAATGGAATTCTCCAGGTGTATTCTTTGTTCTGTCTGTGTGCAATGATATGAATGGAATTCTACAGGTACATGAATGGAATTCTCCAGGTGTATTCTATCTCTTGGGGACGGGAGAGCTCAATGGTCGGAGCACTCACTTTTCCCCAGCCAAGTTAAGCAGCATCGAGCGTGGTTATCACTTGGATGGGTGACCGTTTGCGTGCCTTGGCTTCAGTACAGTCCCCCAGTTCACCCAGCTGTAAATGGGTACCTGCCTCTTTGGGGTCAGGGAAGGTAAAGCAGCGAGGGAGAGGATGGGCGCCACCTTCAATATGCTGGCCCTAGAGAAGTGAGGTCTCTGACGCCTCACTCCCCTATGACCTTATAGGTTATGGGACACCTTTACCTTTTTATATGTTTGTATATAGTTGCACAGTTTTGATCTGAGATTTAAAATTTTATGAGGTGACAGCCCCGATATGGCCTCTGTGGTCGGCGGGGCTAAACAATAGGATTGGATTGGATTGGTATTCTATGCACTGTTATAAAATTGAATTGTGTACTGCCTCCAATTATATGAATGGAATTCAACAGATGAATTCTTTGTGCTGTTATGAATGAAATTTTATAGGTTTCTTCTCTTTGCTATCAGTATGAATGGAATTGTATAGGTCTATTCTCTGTGCCGATGTGAATGGAATTCTTTTTCTTTGTATTATTTGTGTGCTGTGATATAAAAAAATGGAAGATTTTTCCCCTCTGCACTGCAGGTTTCACGTAACTGGTCTAAATTTTAAAACAGATATTTGGAAACAATTTATTTGCAAATCAAAAGGTAGCTGTTAACCAAGTACTGTCTGTGCTGATATGAATGGAATTCCTATCCTCTGTACTGTCTGAATGCAGTGGTATCAGGCATGGTACTGGAGGAAAAGCATTTTTCTGTGAAATGGTTTGGGGGTCCAGGGGGCGTTGCCCCCTAAAGCCGAAGGTTTTTTCAGCAATTCTGGCCTGTAAAAAAGCCTCTCCTCAAACAAACCAAGATAGATTTTTCTGTTTTTGAGTGTGTATGTGCCTGTGGGACGGGATAGCTCAGTGGTCGGAGCACTCGCTTTCCCCCAGCCAAGTTAAGCAGCGTCGAGCGTGGTCACCAGTTGGATGGGTGACCGTTTGCGCGCCTTGGCTTCAGTACAGTTCCCCCAGTTCACCCAGCTGTAAATGGGTACCTGCCCTCTTTAGGGTCAGGGAAGGTAAAGCAGCGAGGGAGAGGAGATGGGCGCCGCCCTCAATATGCTGGCCCTAGAGAAGTGAGGTCTCTGACGCCTCGCTCCCCTACGACCTTATAGGTTATGGGATCCTTTACCTTTACCTATGAACACACCCCTACAGGTACACACACCCCTGTTCTCCCCCCCCCCCACCCCACCCACAGCAAAAACACACACACAGTGTGTAAAAGAAGTGCACAAGCATCCACATTGCACACACAAGAGATGACACCCTCGAACGCAGCATTCTAAAACTATAATTTATGAAGATGTAGGTTGAAAGATGCTTGCTACAGGTTGGTAGTGTGTCCACTCCTCTGCAGTAAATGCTTTCTTCTTCTTCATCAACAGACATGATCAGCTTTACATACACAGAACAGATTTACAATAGCTTTACACAGACATCAAGAGATTTACATACACAGACAGACAATAGCTTTACATAGACAGATTATACCTTTACACAGACAACAGATTTACATACACAGGCAGACCATAGCTTTACACAGACAACAGATTTACATACACTGGCAGACCATAGCTTTACACAGACATCATTAGATTTACATACACAGACAGACAACAGCTTTACACAGACAGATCTACAGACATAAGCTTTACATAGAAACACACATTAGCTTTGCATGAACATCAATAGGTTTACATTGACAGACAAGCAATAGGTTCACATAGACAAGAGCTTTACATAGACGAGACAGACAATAGCTTTACACAGACACCAACAGCTTTGCATAGGCAATAACTAGACAAGACAGGCAATAGGTTTACATACACAGACATCAACTTTGCATAGGCAATAACTTTACAAAGACAAGATAGGCAATAGGTTTACAAACACAGACATCAACTTTGCATAGGCAATAACTTTACATAGACAAGATAGGCAATAGGTTTACATAGACATCACTAGCTTAACACAGACATTACTAGTTTAACACAGACATCAACAGCTTTACATAGAAAGACAACAGCTTGACACAATCACCTGGCAGACAGCAAAAGCTTTACACACATCAACGATTTGACATGAAGACTTCAATAGCTTGACATAGACTTCAATAGCTTGATAAAGCAAGGCAAAGGTGTCCCATAACCTATGTGGTCGTAGGAAAGCGAGGCATCAGAGACCTCAAGGGGCAAGCATATTGAGGGCGGTGCCCATCTCCTCTCCTTCACTGCTTTACCTTCCCTGACCCTAAAAAGGCAGGTACCCAGGGTGAACTGGGGGACTGTACAGAAGCCAAGGCGTGCAAACGGTCACCCATCCATTTGGTAACCATGCTCGATGCTGCTTAACCTTAGCTGGGGGGAAAGCAAGTGCTCTGACCACTGAACTATCCCATCCTTTATTAGCTTGATATATTAATATTAATATCAAGAACTTGACACAGACAGACATCAAGAGCTTTACATTGTGGTCATATCTACATGACACTGACATTGGTAGCATTACATATTCAGTGACATCACACAGACATCAATAGCATTACATAGAATTGAACATAGTTACACCTCACTAACAATAACATCAATAGCATGACAGATACCAGCAGCTTTACTTCATACTGACTTTGTTCTACTTTATATGTAACAAACATCAACAATTTATATAGTGCTCAATTTTATATATGACACAGAAAACAACAGTTTACACAGTATTCAATTTCACATGACCCCCCCCTTCCCTACCAAAAAAAAAAAAAAAGAAATACCCAGGCCAGGCACTTTGTTCATGATTCTACTTCAAATTTTCCCAAATCACCATCTTGTTTTAAAAATTGTACAACGGCGGTGCAACAGAAACAGTGACTGGTTTAAGACAGGAAGCACTTGGCCAATCGTAAACACTGATGGAAATGGCACTGGCTAACAATTAGTTATACACGCTACAGCTGCAATGGTTTGTCTATTGCTGTGGCCTTTTGTTTTATATAACATTCTTTTCTTTTGCATCTGAACTGGCGCACTGCTCAAGATGTTTTGCTACTGGATATGCAGCAGCCTACAATCAACACTGAATTTGACACATCACAGACGTCAACATTATGGACTGTTCAATTTTACCTGACATGTCATTATTACAGGCTGTTCAATTTTACCTGACAAATGTCATTATTACAGGCTGTTCAATTTTACCTGACAAATGTCATTATTACAGTTACACTGTTCAATTTTACCTGACAAATGTCATGATTACAGACTGTTCAATTTTACCTGACAAATGTCATTATTACAGTTACACTGTTCAATTTTACCTGACAAATGTCATTATTACAGACTGTGACAAATGTCATTATTACAGACTGTGACAAATGTCATGATTACAGACTGTTCAATTTTACCTGACAAATGTCATTATTACAGTTACACTGTTCAATTTTACCTGACAAATGTCATTATTACAGACTGTTCAATTTTACATGACACCAACATTACACACAATTTTACACAACACAGATGCTATCACGTAGTAATCAATTTTACATGGCACAGACATCAGCAGTGTACACAGCAACAGCATTAACAATAACAACAGCATTACATAGTCTTCAATCAAAAGTCTGCTGGAGGAAAAAAGAAAGAAGAAAATATGTTGACTCTTAAAAACAATGAAGGATTACTACTACTGTTGCTACCACTACTACCTACTACTACTACTGATAGGAGTAATGATAATCATGATGATGATTACAATAACATAATAAAAATAAAACAATATGAATTTTTTTTTTTGTTAAACCACAGTAATGACAGCCACATCAACTGAAGGATATAAACAGCAACAATATACAGGCTGAATTTGTCCAAGATTTTCTCTTTCCCTTTTAAAAAAACAACTCATCCACTTTTTATAGAAGAGAAGGCCATTTACTGCCTGTGGTACCGATGACACAAACATACCCAGCATGCACCCTGCAACCAGGAGAGATGGGCTCCGCCAAGATCTACTTGCCCATGGCACACAACCTGAAAAATTCAGTGCAGTAGCCCAAAGACCCTCTGGTTGCTAAAAAAACCAAGTAAGTAAAGGTAAGGTACAGGAGTTCCCATACCCTATGCGGTCATTGGGGAGCAAGATGTCAGACTTTGGCTTCTCCACAGGCCAGTATATTGAGCGCAGTGCCCATCTCCTCTCCCTCGCTGCTTTGCCTTCCCTGTCCCTAAAGAGGGCAGGTACCCATTCACAGCTGGGTGAACTGTGGGACCATACTGAAGCCAAGGGGCGCAAATGGTCACCCATCCACTTGGTCACCACGCTCAATGCTGCTTAACCATAGCTTGGGGAAAGTGACTGCTGTGACCACTGAGCTATCCCATCCTATCAACTTCTTCGATTGAAAATGGGAGTTGACGGTTCTTCACAGCTACTGCTGCTCACGAATGCATTATACTATGGGGATTCACAGCCAAAACCACCACAAAATCCCCTGGCGTAACAACAATAATGCCATTTCAATTCATAAGGATCACAACTACTCGACACAAACACCATCGTGACAAACTAAGCAATGTAAAGTTCTGCAAGTGAGGAGACGGCTGTCATTTGAAAGCACTGAACAATGGGTGTTCTCTGTAGGCACTGTATGACCAAGAAAGCCATACGACCAAGAAAGCCTAAGCTGACCCAGGATAAGTCAACCTAATGCCACTGCTCCAAACACTGCTTTCAACAGCCACGATTGTGCTCATAGAAACTGGGGTCACTGTCTCTTTTGGGATGGACTGTAGAATAATTTTTGCATTTTTTTTTTTTTACAACTGGATGGTTTTAAGGACAGCTGAAAACTGCAAGGAGTGGAGGAAGCTGGCTGCAAAATATTCAGTGGTGCCCCAACAGTCTACAAGACTCTGGGATAGATGAGGTGATGTGAGGAGATGTTCAGTTTACTTTGGTTAAAGGAGTTCACATTGCACTTCATAGCAATAGTCTTTGTTTCAACGTGAACAATTAATGCCATTTAGGATCTGGAGCTAAGTTTTTCTTCTTCTGATGCCCCAATAAATAATTTCTATCAGATGATGTATTCACCAGTATCTCTATATAACACTGTCAACTGTTCATCAGGGGTGCTAAATTCATTACTGTCTTTGTCAATTGTTCATCAGAGAATGAGATGCTGTATTCATCAGTGTCCCTGTCAATAGTTCATTAGACTTAGAGATGCTGTTTCCATCAGTGTCCCTGTCAATAGTTCATCATCAAGGGTGTTGTATTCATCAGTGTCCCTGTCAATAGTTCATTAGAGCTTCTGTGTTCATCAGTGTCCTTGTCAATAGTTCATTAGATATGCTGTATTCAGCAGTGTCCTTGTCAATAGTTCATTAGATATGCTGTCATTTCAGAGTATCTTGTCAATCAGTTCCTCAAAGATGCTGTATTCATCAGTGTCCCTGTCAATAGTTCATTAGAGATGTTGTATTCATCAGTGTCCCTGTCAATAGTTCATTAGATGATGCTGTATTCATCAGTGTCCCTGTCAATAGTTCATTAGAGGTGCTGTATTCATCAGTGTCCCTGTCAATAGTTCATTAGAGATGCTGTATT
This sequence comes from Rapana venosa, assembly GCA_028751875.1. NCBI lineage: Eukaryota > Metazoa > Mollusca > Gastropoda > Neogastropoda > Muricidae > Rapana > Rapana venosa. The sequence goes on from CM054151.1 coordinate 5,138,361, forward strand.
CATCAGTGCCCCTGCCATAGTTCATTAGAGATGCTGTATTCATCAGTGTCCCTGTCAATAGTTAATTAGAGATGTATTCATCAGTGTCCTTGTCAATAGTTCATTAGAGATGCTGTATCCATCAGTGTCCCTGTCAATAGTTAAGTGAGATGCTGTATTCATCAGTGTCCTTATCAATAGTTCATCGCAGATGTGGTATTTTTTGTTTGTTCCTTGCTTAGAGTTCCAAGGTTCACTAGTGATGAGATTTTTGTGTATGCAACCATTTTTTCCCACCATTAGGTAGCCACATTCCGACCTTGGGGAAAATGTAGTATTAATCAGTACTGGTAGAAATGGATGGGAAAAAATGTATGCACAGTGGTTTCGTGTTTAGACATCATCCCTAAAGTCAGAATGCGGCTACCTAAATGATGGGCAAACAGTTGCATACACAAAAACCTCACAATTGGTGAAGCTTTGAGCTCTAACCGAAAAATGAGAATGATTAAAAAAAAGAAAAAAAAAGCTAATCAGGGATGTGGTATTCATCAGTGTTTGTACATGTATACATATAACTGTATAAAACACACTGAATGAACAGAATCAGATCCAAACTGCCCCAAATCTGAATTCCTGAATCCACCTCCATCCTGCATAATTGTTCATGAAAATAGCTGTACAACACATTCTCATGGCAACAGTTCACTGGCACTGTAATGATGCAACGTCATACAGCATTTGAACAAAATGGAAAATGTTGAGAGAAAAAAAAAGCACCTGTACTTTCAGTTTGCCCATGGCTACAAGTAATAATGTGGCAGCAGAGTGGAGATATCTTAGCACCCAGATCTGCACAACTTCTTGGTTATGTAGCATAATCAGAACAGAGAGGATGTGGCCTCTAAAATCAGGCTGCATAGACTCTACATTTTTCTGCATAAGCAAAGTGTATGCAACAAAGAGGTCTAAACCACCACCCAAGGAAAATAGAGCCTCGCACAAGTCGCTGGTGTTTCCCGATTTAGAAACACGACGTTGTGCTCAGTCTCTGCTCACATGGGAGGTAATCTTATTACCATCCTGTCACGATGTGGTAAAGCTCTGCTCCTCCAAAACAAAACAAATGCAAATGTTTCAACAAAGAATAAACACAAGCAGCTGGAGTTCCCATGACCACAAAGAATCTGGTTTTAAAGCACAGTCCTTTTGAAAAACAAAAATCTAAGTGTCTCAACTGCATACACTTTCAGGCTTCCAGTGCAAATGTACTAATGTCGTAAAGCACCATCCTTTAAAAAACAAACCAAAACACAACCCATGTGAAGTTCCCAGCAGAAATTCTGCAATAATATGAATAATCACAGCCCTTAAAGTTAAACAAACAACCCCCCCCCTCCCCCAAAAAAACCGCAGAACCAAACCAAACCAAAAGTTTCACCATGAATAATGTAGCCTAGCTTCAGGTTTCAATGTCCACAAACTACTAGGTCAAAATGCCATAATAGAAAAAAAAAGTAAACCAAATGTTTTATCAGCAATAAACAGAGTTCTTGCAAATCGTGGTTTAAAGGTTTCATGTCATGCAGACACACAAGTTCACATCTAATTAGTTGATGCACGCAACTTTCAGTATTGACGACGACCCGATGCACAAATCTTTCAGTGTTGATAGACCTGATGCACACACCTTTCAGTATTGATGGAGACCTGATGCACACACCTTTCAGTGTTGATGGAGACCTGATGCACACACCTTTGAGAGTTGATGGACAGCTGATGCACACACCTTTCAGTGTTGATGGAGACCTGATGCACACACCTTTCACTGTTGATGGAGACCCGATGCACATATCTTTCAGTATTGATGGAGACCTGATGCACACCTTTCAGTGTTGATGGAGACCTGATGCACACACCTTTCAGTACTGACAGCAGATGCACACATCCTTCAGTGTTGGACAGCTGATCAACACACCTTTCAATATTGATGGACAGCTGATGCACAAACCTTTCAGTATTGGAGACCTGATGCACACATCTTTCAGAGTTGATGGAGACTTGATGCACAAATTTTTCAGAGTTGATGGAGACCTGATGCACACACCTTTCAGGGCTGACGGATAACTAATGCAAACATCTTTCAGTGTTGATGGCCTGGAAATTTGATGCATAACACCACCTGGGTAACTGGCCATTGTCCTCTTGCTGGGTAACCAGTTGTCTCATTGATGGGGTACACTTCTGCCACCTCACCACCCAGGTACTTGGCTGTTACCCTGGGTATGTGGGTACTTGGCTGTCACCCTGGGTATGTGGGTACTTGGCTGTCACCCTGGGTATGTGGCTGTCACCTCACTAACAGGGTACCTGGCTGTCACCCTAGATACAGCTTACTGGAACATGCCACATAGTCCAAGGGGCATGGGGTCAGTTTCAGTTCTCTCTCTCTTCTCTGCATTCGGAGTTCAAGTTCACACAGCCTGAAGTTATCTGTACAAGAGTGCAAAAAGTGAATGAAAGGAATAAGAAAACTCCAGCAAAAAAGAAAAGTAAAAAAACCCACCACAGACAAAAAAAGGCCTCACATATAAAATCCCGTAATGCAAATAGCCGTCACTGTTATTTAAAAAAAAAAAAAAAAGAATCTGTGATAGCACCCACTGCTTCCTGAGCTGAAGAGAGATCAACAATGTGGAACGGTAACAGCAACAGTGACGACGTCTGCAAATCAATGGATGTTGAAGTGTTGATGACGTAGCATGATATGACTGAAGTAAAGAGGATGAAGCAGTCGACAGGATTGAAGTGTAGATGATGTAACACAGGATTGAAGTGTAGATGATGTAACACAGGATTGAAGTGTAGATGATGTAACACAGGATTGAAGTGTAGATGATGTAACACAGGACTGAAGTGTAGATGATGTAGCATGATATGACTGAAGTAAAGAGGATGAAGCAGTCGACAGGATTGAAGTGTAGATGATGTAACACAGGATTGAAGTGTAGATGATGTAGCACAACAGGATTGAAGTGTAGATGATGTAACACAACAGGATTGAAGAGTAGATGATGTAACACAACAGGATTGAAGAGTAGATGATGCAGCACAACAGGATTGAAGTGTAGATGATGTAACACAGGATTGAAGTGTAGATGATGTAGCATGACAGGATTGAAGTGTAGATGATGCAGCACAACAGGATTGAAGAGTAGATGATGTAGCACAACAGGAATGAAGTGTAGATGATGTAGCACAACAGGAATGAAGTGTAGATGATGTAGCATGACAGGATTGAAGTGTAGATGATGTAGCACCACAGGAATGAAGTGTAGATGATGTAGCACAACAGGAATGAAGTGTAGATGATGTAGCATGACAGGATTGAAGAGTAGATGATGCAGCACAACAGGATTGAAGTGTAGATGATGTAGAATGACAGGAATGAAGTGTAGATGATGTAGAATGACAGGAATGAAGTGTAGATGATGTAGCACAACAGGATTGAAGTGTAGATGGTGTAGCACAACAGGATTGAAGTGTAGATGATGTACCACAACAGGATTGAAGTGTAGATGATGTAGCATGACATGATCTAAGTGTAGACATGATCTGAGTGTAGATGACCAACGGGTGTGAAGTGAAGCTGATGTAGCACAAGAAGATCGAAGTGAAGGTGAGGTTGCACAACAGGCTTGAAGTGTAGATGATGTAGAAGACTGACAGGATGCAGCAGCACAGGGGGCAACAAGTCAGGGTTTGTTTTGAGCATAACTGGCATCATCAGGAAGTGTCTGGCACACACAGCATCCCTCTATTTGCAGCATCCTTTCTTCTTGGGGGCGTCTGTCAGCTTCAGAGCCGCTTCCAGCGCTTTGTCCTCTTTGTCCTTCAACAAGCTGAAAGCAATGAAACAATGCAACAAACTGAAACAATGCACACAAAGGAAACTGTGCAGTATACTGAAACAATGCACACAACTGAAACAACCACACTGAAACAATGCAATCAGCTGAAACAACCACACTGAAACAATGCAATCAGCTGAAACAACCACACTGAAACGATGCAATCAGCTGAAACAACCACACCGAAACAATGCAATCAGCTGAAACAACCACACTGAAACAACGCAATCAGCTGAAACAACCACAGTGAAACAACGCAACCAGCGGAAACAACCACACCGAAACAATGCAACCAGCTGAAACAACCACACTGAAATAACGCAACCAGCCGAAACAACCACACTGAAACAACACAATCGGCTGAAACATTGTACGAAACTGAAACGATGCAACATGCTGAATCAATGTGTACAATTGAAACAATATGCTGAAACAATGTGTAGAACTGAATGCACTATACTGATGAAAACAAACAAAATGAAAACATGGTAAATAACTGAAACGATGCAACACACTGTAACAACACAGCAATGGAAATATGCAACAAGCTGAAACAGTGCGATAGACTGAACCAAAAAAAAAGCAAGTTTGAAACAACACAGCATGTAGCAATATTACAACACACTGAGCAATGCAACACACTGAAACATCGCAACGAGCTAAAACAGTGTACCACACATAAATAATGCAGTATACTGAAATAGTGCAAGAAGTTGAAATAATGCAACAAGCTGAAACATGGTAATATGCTAAAACAATAAAAGACGCTAAATAACTGACCTGGCTGCTTTACAACTGACCTTGCTGCTTTACACCATGACTTATCACTGACCTTGCTGCTTTACACCATGACTTATCACTGACCTTGCTGTTTTACAGCATGACTTATCACTGACCTGGCTGTTTTACACCATGACTTATCACTGACCTTGCTGCTTTACACCATGACTTACCACTGACCTGGCTGCCTTACACCATGACTTACCACTGACCTTGCTGCTTTACAACATGACTTATCACCGACCTGGCTGTTTTACAACATGACTTATCACCGACCTGGCTGTTTTACAACATGACTTATCACCGACCTTGCTGTTTTACACCATGACTTATCACTGACCTGGCTGTTTTACACCATGACTTATCACTGACCTTGCTGTTTTACACCATGACTTATCACTGACCTTGCTGTTTTACAACATGACCTATCACTGACCTTGCTGTTTTACACCATGACTTATCACTGACCTTGCTGTTTAACAACAGGACTTATCACTGACCTTGCTGTTTAACAACAGGACTTATCACTGACCTTGCTGTTTTACACCATGACTTATCACTGACCTTGCTGTTTTACACCATGACCTATCACTGACCTTGCTGCTTTACAACATGACTTATCACTGACCTTGCTGCTTTACAACATGACTTATCACTGACCTTGCTGCTTTACAACATGACTTATCACTGACCTTGCTGTTTTACACCATGACCTATCACTGACTTTGCTGTTTAACAACATGACTTATCACTGACCTGGCTGTTTCACACCATGACCTATCACTGACCTGGCTGCTTTACAACATGACTTATCACGGACCTCGCTGTTTTACAGCATGACTTATCACTGACCTGGCTGTTTTACACCATGACTTATCACTAACCTGGCTGCTGCTTTACACTGACCTAGCTACTTTACAACAACAAAATACATAAACACTGCTTCCAAAAGAAAAGAAAAGAAAAGAAAAGAAAAAGATAATAATAATAATAATGTATGGAATTTATATAGCGCTGAATCTTGTAAAGCAACAAATCAAAGCGCTCAGATGACTTTTTTATATATATTAACATCCAGTCCCCGTGTGTATGCGGTTTTGTAAATTTTGTCATCTGTTCCCACCGGCACACAATGGCCTACTCTTTCGAAAAGCGGAACACAATTTAATGTGTGCGCAAGATGTTCTGCATGCATTCGCACACGGGGCCTCGGTTTATAGTCTCATCCGAAGGACTTTGACATTCAGTTTGATTTTTTTGTCAAACTGGGAAGAAAGGGCGAGGCTGGGAATCGAACCCAGAACCTCACGGTTTACTTGTTGGCAGGCGAACGTCTTAACCATCCTGCCACCTTCCTTCAGACACACACATGACAGACACAAGACATGTATACATACCACATAAATAATACATACATACTTCTCTCTCTCACACTAACAATTTAGTACAAAGTTTTTAAAAAAAGAACAAGACTAATCACTGACCTGGCCATTCCAAGCATGGATTCAGTGATGTAGCTGCCTGTCTTGGCACTGGTTTCATAGAACAGAGCGTTGTACTCCTGAAATCACAGACATTAACACTTTCTGCTGTAAACAGACATATCCACACTTCCTGCTGTACACAGATATATCCACACTTCCTCCTGTAAACAGACGTATCCACACTTCCTGCTGTACACAGATATATCCACACTTTCTGCTGTAAACAGACATATCCACACTTCATGCTGTAAACAGAAATATCCACACTTCCTGCTGTACACAGATATATCCACACTTCCTGCTGTAAACAGACATATCCACACTTCCTGCTGTACACAGATATATCCACACTTTCTGCTGTAAACAGACATATCCACACTTCCTGCTGTACACAGATATATCCACACTTTCTGCTGTAAACAGACATATCCACACTTCCTGCTGTACACAGACATATCCACACTTTCTGCTGTAAACAGACATATCCACACTTCCTGCTGTACACAGATATATCCACACTTTCTGCTGTGCACAGATATATCCACACTTCCTGCTGTAAACAGACATATCCACACTTCCTGCTGTACACAGATATATCCACACTTTCTGCTGTGCACAGATATATCCACACTTCCTGCTGTAAACAGACATATCCACACTTCCTGCTGTACACAGATATATCCACACTTTCTGCTGTGCACAGATATATCCACACTTCCTGCTGTAAACAGACATATCCACACTTCCTGCTGTACACAGATATATCCACACTTTCTGCTGTGCACAGATATATCCACACTGTCTGCTGTAAACAGATGTATCAGAGTGGAGATATTTGATCTGCCACAACACTGTACAACTTCTCGGCTATGGCAGCACAATCAGAACAGGGGAATGTGGCCTCTAAGAAAGAGGCTGCATAAATATTACATTTTACCGCGAAGACAAAGTGCATGCAACAGACGGTTTTCGGCCACCACCCAAGGAAACAGAGTGCTGCACAATTTGCAGGCGTGTCCCAATATAGTAACACGTTGCTCTGATCGCATGGGAGGTAATCTACTTACCGCACCAACACACAGACAACTACTCTTCCTGCTGCAAACAGTGACATCAACACTTCCTGGTGTAAACAGTGATATCAACACTTCATGGTGTAAACAGACATATCAACACTTCCTGGTGTAAACAGTGATATCCACATTTCCTGCTGTAAACAGTGATATCCACACTTCCTGGTGTAAACATACATATCCACACTTCCTGGTGTAAACATACATATCCACACTTCCTTGTGTAAACAGACATATCCACACTTTCTGCTGTAAACAGTGATATCAACACTTCCTGCTGTGAAAAGACATATCCACACTTCCTGCTGTAAACAAACATACCAGAACTTGGAAAGTAAACAAGACTCTTGAGGAGAATGGATTTATAATCCAGTTGAGTTTTGAGTCAATAGAAACATTGCCAGTCATTCTAACTGGTAGCAGGCTACTATGTTTTTCCCTTCTTTGTCAGGCTCATGAAGTCTGGTGAAGGTTAATCGTTCCCTTCAGATGTCAGCTATCCACAATCAGTCTCTCTCTCTATCTATCAAAAATCATTCTCTCCATCAGCATCTATCAACAATCATTCTCTCCATCTATCAACAATCATTCTCTCCAGCTACCAACAATCATTCTCTCCATCTATCAACCATCACTCTCTCCAGCTATCAACAATCACTCTATCTATCAAAAATCATTCCATCTATCAACAATCATTCTCTCCAGCTATCAACAATCATTCTCTCCAGCTATCAACAATCACTCTCTCTCTCTATCTATCAAAAATCATTCTCTCCATCAGCATCTATCAACAATCATTCTCTCCAGCTATCAACAATCATTCTCTCCAGCTATCAACAATCATTCTCTCCATCTATCAACCATCACTCTCTCCAGCTATCAACAATCACTCTATCTATCAACAATCATTCTCTCCAGGTATCAACAATCATTCTCTCCAGGTATCAACAATCATTCTCTCCAGGTATCAACAATCATTCTCTCCAGCTATCAACGATCATTCTCTCCAGCTTACAACAATTACTCCCTCTAGCTGTCAACAATCATTCTCTCCATCTATCAACAATCATTCTTTCCAAATATCAACAATCATTCTCAAACTATCAACAATCATTCTCTCCAACTATCAACAATCACTTTTTATAGCTATCAACAATCATTCTCTCCAACTATCAACAATCACTTTCTATAGCTATCAACAATCATTCTCTCCAACTATCAACAATCACTTTCTATAGCTATCAACAATCATTCTCTCCAAACATCACAATCATTTCCCTCTTCAGCCATTCCTTTCAGCAATCAGCATTCTTTCTTTTCAACAATCATTCTCTCCAGCTATTAACAATCATTCTCTCCAGCTATCAACAATCGTTCTCTTCAGCTGTCAATCATTCTCTCCAGCTATCAATCTCTCCAGCTGTCAACAAAATTCTCCAGCGGCAAACAATGACTCTTTAATAAACAGTGAGGAAAACTCACCACCGCCATTTTGGCTCCGTCCTTGACCTTGGTAACATCGGGGTCAGCTTCTACAAGGTCAGTCTTGTTTCCAATAATGGTGATCACTGTGCCCTCTTCCACCCCTTCCTGGGATAACAACACCAATATAACAACATACAATGTAACAACACATATCAAATATAAATCGCATCAATATAACGCATAATGTAACAACATAATAATAATGTATGGAATTTATATAGCGCTGAATCTTGTAAAGCAACAAGTCAAAGCGCTCAGATGACTTAAGAGTCTCATCCGAAGGACAACATATAACAAATGTAACTTTTTGTTTTGTTTTTGTTACTTGGTTAGAGCTACAAGGTTCACTGTTGGTGTGATTTATACGTACACGACCGTTCCCCCATCATTAAAGGTTGCTGCATTTCAATTTCGGGGACACAGTTCAAAATTTGAACCTAACCAATTTTGCCAGGACAGTCAGGAAGTGCCTCCCTGCTCTTTCCGATTTTCAACTGTTGTGGATTATTTTGACGTGCACGAGTCCCTAAGCACATGGGTCCAAATAGTTTAGTCTCCTCCTAAAGACTTGACCTTCAGTTAGATTTTAAAGGGCAAGGCTTGGAATCAAACCCAGTACCTCACGGTTTACTTGTTAGGCAGGTGAGGGTCTTAACTGTTTTGCCATCTTCCTCCTTGTAACGATACAATGTTGTGACATGTATCGATGTAACAACGCACAACTGTTACAATACACAACTCTAATAGCACAGTGTAACATAACAATGTAATGTAGCGACACCCATTGTAACAGCACATAACAATGTAACACATAATGAAATAACATATTACAGGAAGGTAACACATAACAAGGTGAAATAACACATAACAATGTAACAACACCAAACAGTAACTACCGTCTCTTCATTTACTCCTTCCCACTACGATACATACCGACACACAACACAGACACTATTGGCAATCTGTCAAATACTGACACAAAGAACAAAAATACTGTGATATCCAGATTCAATAACACACGCTAACAACCAAGACAACATCCCCCCACCAAAAACAAGTGAGCATAGCATCCAGATTTCATGACACACTGAGTCCCCCCTCCCTCCCCTGGGCCAAAGAAAAGAGATGGTGACCGTCAGAGATTCAATGACACAGTGACCAAAAAAAAAAAAAAAAAAAAAAGTAAGCACAACATCTATTTTCAATGACACACTAACACACACACAAACAAACAGACAGACAGTGACCACAATGTTCAGATTGAATGACAACACAGTGACAAGAAAAAGAAAACAAGAAGAAAAAAATGTACAGCCGGCCAATCTTTCAGCCTGAAGAAGGTTTTTTAAATAAACCGAAAATTTGCTCTGCCAAACACTTGGGTGTTGTGTTTTTACTTGTCTGCTTTAAGATTTAAAAAAAGTGATGACACTATCCAGATTCAATGACACACACTGACAAATTCGTTCGATTCCCGTTAAAGGGGATATTTTCCCCTGGAGTTAATAATAATATATGGAATTTATAGAGAGCTATATCTTGCAATTACAAATCAGAGCGCTTAACATCAGTGCAGACTCTACTCTCCCCCAAAGTCTTTCGGATGAGACTATAAACCGACGCCCCGTGTGCGAACGCACGCAGAACACCTTACGCATATGTTAAATCCTGTTCCGCTTTTTGTAAGAGTAGGCCACTGGGTGCCGGTGGGAACAGATGACAGATTTGACAAAACCGCATACACATGGGGACTGGATGTAAAAAAAAGCACATGAGTGCTTATTCCATTATCCTCAATATAAAAAAATAAATAAAATAATAAATAAAATAAATGAACACAGTGTCCAGAAACAACATCACCTGACCTGCACACTGTCCATCCACTGTCGCACGTTGAGGAAGGACTGCTCTGAGGTGATGTCGTACATCACTATCACTCCGTCCGCCTTTCGGAAATACTGCTTCGTCACGCTGCGATACCTGAACAGACAACAATAGCATTTACGTAACGTGTAACATACATATCTCTCTCTGTAATATCACCTGTCTTTTACATCATACATCACTGTCACTCCGTCTGCTTTTTGGAAATACTGCTTCATCATGCTGCGGTACCTGGTAGTTTATAGACAATAATAGTATATATAATAACATAACACACACACAAATACATTTATATATGTATTTATACCACTTTAAGTCACGGCAGATTTCTTCGCGTGAAATTCGGGCTGCTCTTCCCAGGGAGAGTGTGTCGCTACAACAGCAGCGCCACCTTTTTTTTTTCTTTTTTCCTGTCTGCAACAGCATTTGTTTCCCTATGACTGGCTTTTTTCTACATAATTTTGCCAGGGACAACTCTCTTGTTGCCGTGGGTTCTTTTTCGTGCGCTTAATAATTATGTGCAACACCCGGGACCTCCGTTTATTGTCTCATCCAAAAGACTAGCGCCCAGACCACCACTCATGATGGGGATGGGGGAAAAGTTTCGGGCCCAAACGGGATTCGAACCACCGCACACTTCCGACCCGGACTTTTCACTTTCTAGACAGACGTGTTATCTCTACGCCACCGATCCATATAATCACCTTCTTTTACATCACATCACTCTGGTTTTCTGGAGTACTGCTTTGTTACATTGCGGTGCATTGAATCTATATTATAGAGAATAATACCTGGAGGAGGAGGTGGGGGGTTGATAGGAACTTTCAAACTGAATGTGTGCCTGTATGTGCAATAAATAAGCTGGAATTGTACAGAGAATTTTGCACGAACATACCAGAAGCTGTGCCTGATCCTTTCAGTCTGCCAAGGGCAGATAGAGAGATACAGCTGGACAGACAGATAGTGACAAATGGACAGACAGATAGCGACAAATGGACAGACAGATAGCAACAAATGGACAGACATAGCAACAAATGGACAGACATAGCAACAAATGGACAGACAGATAGCAACAAATGGACAGACAGATAGCGACAAATGGACAGACAGATAGCGACAAATGGACAGACAGATAGCAACAAATGGACAGACATAGTGACAAATGGCCAGACAGATAGCAACAAATGGCCAGACAGATAGCAACAAATGGACAGACAGATAGTGACAAATGGACAGACGGATAGTGACAAATGGACAGACAGATAGTGACAAATGGACACAGATAGTGACAAATGGACAGACATAGTGACAAATGGACAGACATAGTGACAAATGGACAGACAGATAGTGACAAATGGACAGACAGATAGTGACAAATGGACAGACGGATAGTGACAAATGGACAGACGGATAGTGGCAAATAGACAGACGGATAGTGACAAATGGACAGACATAGTGACAAATGGACAGACATAGTGACAAATGGACAGACGGATAGTGACAAATGGACAGACGGATAGTGACAAATGGACAGACGGATAGTGATAAATGGACAGACAGATAGTGACAAATGGACAGATAGTGACAAATGGACAGACAGATAGTGACAAATGGACAGACAGATAGTGACAAATGGACAGACAGATAGTGACAAATGGACAGACAGATAGTGACAAATGGACACAGATAGTGACAAATGGACAGACAGATAGTGACAAATGGACAGACGGATAGTGACAAATGGACAGACAGTGACAAATGGACACAGATAGTGACAAATGGACACAGATAGTGACAAATGGACAGACGGATAGTGACAAATGGACAGGCATAGTGACAAATGGACACAGATAGTGACAAATGGACAGACAGATAGTGACAAATGGACAGACGGATAGTGACAAATGGACAGACAGATAGTGACAAATGGACAGACAGATAGTGACAAATGGACACAGATAGTGACAAATGGACACAGATAGTGACAAATGGACAGACGGATAGTGACAAATGGACAGACATAGTGACAAATGGACAGACGGATAGTGACAAATGGACAGACAGATAGTGACAAATGGACACAGATAGTGACAAATGGACAGACAGATAGTGACAAATGGACAGACGGATAGTGACAAATGGACAGGCATAGTGACAAATGGACAGACAGATAGTGACAAATGGACAGACATAGTGACAAATGGACAGACATAGTGACAAATGGACAGACATAGTGACAAATGGACAGGCGGATAGTGACAAATGGACAGACAGATAGTGACAAATGGACACAGATAGTGACAAATGGACAGACAGATAGCGACAAATTAACAGACAGACAGGAGGACAGACAGACAGTAACAAATGGACACAGACAGATGGACAGACAGACAGGTGGGCAGAAAGACTGGGAGCTATGACTTGACTGTTTTAGGCTAGCAGGGACAGACAGACAGACAGACAAACAGAGAAAGGCCAGGAGCGATGCTGACTGACCGTTCCTGGCCGGCAGTGTCCCACAGCTGCAGCACCACCAGGTTGTCTCCTACCGTCAGTGGCTTCACCTGGAAATCCACACCTGTAATGACAACAACATATCAACACTGTGTCACTGTAATAACAACAACACTATGTCACCTGTAATATCAACACTATATCACCTGTAATGACAACAACATATCAACACTGTGTCACTGTAATAACAACAACACTATGTCACCTGTAATATCAACACTATATCACCTGTAATGACAACAACATATCAACACTGTGTCACTGTAATAACAACAACACTATGTCACCTGTAATAACAACACTATATCACTTGTAATAACAAAACATCAAGAATATATCATCTGTAATAACAGCATATTAACAATACTCATTCTACCTAGTATGAGTGAATGCAAAAGAAGTGTGTGTGTATGTGTGTTTATCTGTGTGTGTATGTGTGTTTATCTGTGTGTGTATGTGTGTTTATCTATGTGTGTATGTGTGTTTATCTATGTGTGTATGTGTGTTTATCTATGTGTGTATATCTATGTGTGTATGTGTGTTTATCTATGTGTGTATGTGTGTTTATCTATGTGTGTTTATCTATGTGTGTATGTGTGTTTATCTATGTGTGTATGTGTGTTTATCTATGTGTGTATGTGTGTTTATCTATGTGTGTATGTGTGTTTATCTATGTGTGTATGTGTGTTTATCTATGTGTGTATGTGTGTGCTGCTTCCAAAATTTGATTACAGTGAAGGTACCTTGCCCACAGCACATCCCCTATCTCTTGGCCGAGAGGGTATATGGACAGCCAGCATTGGAGATGTTCTCCAAAGGCCAACTAGCCCCCCAGGGCTGCAGCTCATAAGGACTGTGCAAGTCAAGCCTCCTAGTCAGAGAGTCAAAGTCGATCACTAAAGACTAAGCTGTAAAGTAGAATTCCATGAGTGGGAAAGCCACTGGTCATACAGCCTCTTACTTTGCTGCTGCCCCCAGCATCAATGGTTTAATCAAGAACTCTGCGTGTGTGTGTGTGTGTATGTGCGAGTGAGTGTGCATGTGTGTGAGATGCTTCACCACGAAATGAATCACTTTACACATGACCCACTTTTCCGCTAGGAGCCATTTAAGGCAGGTGGGGGTCAGGTTGTCAATTTTGAAATTTTGATTGATTACATCAAGACATTATTTTGTTTCCTTTTGCCTTAAAAACACATTTCAAAACATCCAAGCCCTCAGTCTGACCACCAGTTACGACGCAAAACTTGTCAGTTTCTCATTGGGTCACTTTCTGCAGTCTACCATTTCATTGTGTGATAACTTTTCAAAGAAATGTCCGATTTACAATCTGTTTTCTGTATTGAGTAGCCTTTTTTTTAAAATTGCAGATTAATAACATGTTAACATTGACCTCTGGTGCAATGCGACTCAATGTGGTGGAGTGTGACATATATATATGTATTAAGTCTACATACCTATAGTAGCACTGAAGGTGGGGCGGAAAGTGTTGCTGCAGAAGCGGTGGATGAAGCTGCTCTTGCCCACACCAGAATCGCCCACAAACACCACTTTGAAAATCCGCTGTCGTTTGATGACTTCTTCTGCCTGCAAACCACAACACAGGCATGCAATTACCCAGGACTGAAATAACATCAAACACATCTTCAATCTAACGGAAGCTATAGCCGAGTGGTTAAGACTGTCCGACTTCAATCCCACGGGTCCATGAAGTCATGGGTTCGAATCTTGGCAGCATCTGGTGAATTAAAGGTGGGGATTTTTACGATCTCCCAGGTCAGCTTCAAGAGCAGACCTGCCAGTGGCTTTACTCCCTTCGCGGCTTCGGTTATATACACATGCAGAAGATCAAATATGCACATTAAAGATCCTGTAATCCATGTCAGTGTTTGGTGGGTTATAGAAACATGAATGGCATACATCCCTGAAATCGGAATGCGGCTACCTTTATGGTGGGTGAAAATGGTCACGTAAGCACCATTTTCTTCTTCTTCTTCTTCTTTCTTTCATCTGCCGCTGGTGCCTTTCGGCGTCGCGGGGAGACACAGACGTCTGTCTGCAGCAAGGCGGGAGGCTTGATGTAGTGGCAACATTTTATCATTGATGAATATCGGAGCTCTAGCAGAGGAATAAAAAAAAGAAAATCTTTCATTCATGTAGAGTACAGCAAAATGCTGAATTGCTCTTCAGAATGCTGACCATAGTGACTGAAATAATATGCACACATCTTCAAATCATTTTCAAGGGGATATTTTCTCCTGGAGTAACATCAGTGCAGACTCCACTCTTCCCAAAAGTCCTTTGGATGAGACTTTAAACTGAGGCCCAATGTGCGAACGCATGCAGAACATCTTGCACACACGTTAAATCCTGTTCTGCTTTTCGTAAGAGTAGGCCATTGTGTGCCGGTGGGAACAGATGACAGAATTGACATAACCGCATACACACGGAGACTGGATGTAAAAAAGCACATGAGTGCTTATTCCATTATCCTCGATTAAAAAAAAAAAAATCAAAAAAAAAAAATCATGGGGACGGGATAGCCTAGTGGTCAGAACATTGTGCTGGCAATCTGATGGCCCGGTTCAATTCCCGTTCAAGGGGATATTTTCCCCTGGAGTTAACATCAGTGCAGACTCCACTCTCCCCCAAAGTCCTTCAGATGAGACTATAAACAGAGGCCCCGTGTGCGAACGCACACAGAACATCCTGCGCACACATTAAATCCTGTTCCGCTTTTCGTAAGAGTAGGCCATTGTGAGCCGGTGGGAACAACGGCAGAATTGACAAAACCGCATACACACGGGGACTGGATGTAAAAAAAGCACATGAAAGCTTGTTCCATTATCCTCGATATAAAAGAATACATAAATAAAATAATGAAACAAAATCATAATGAAATAACAGAATATAACAGAATTGTACTTTGGAACCCTCATCACATGTCTAAAGCCATACACACAATACACACACATCCTCAATTCATGTCAAACACAGTGTAACACTAGCTTACTCAAAATCCTTGTCAATAGTGACTGGAATAACATACACACACCCTGGCCCAGGCCAAAAGCTGGGTCTGTTATTGATGTCAGCTAATTGCCAAGGCCTACACTAAAATGTTGTTATGTTGTAAAATGTTGTGTTGAGATTGCCTTCAGCCATGACAAGCTCTTAACATAACTGGCACTCTCCTTTTAAGGAGAAAAAAAAATCCTCTGAAGTCAGAGTATGGCTGCCTACATGGAGAGGTACTTAAAAACAGTCATACACGCAAACTTCTCATTCAGTGTGCAATTTCAATCTCACAGTGATTCCCAGGTGGGATGTTGAGTGAGTCAGAGTGCACATTCTGGGTGACCTCCAGGGTGTTAAGCTGGTTAATAATAATGATAATAACAATAATAATAAATGGAATTTATATAGCGCTATATCTTGCAAAAAACAAACCAAAGCGCTTGCAACAACAATATATGCACACCTTCAATTCATAACATAGCACAACACTATCTTAAACCTCTGATCCTTCCTCTTATAATTAAAAGAATAACACTCTCAATGGTCTACAGAGAAAGTCAATGACTATGAATTATCAATGATCTGCAGATATCGTCTATGACGATAATCACCCTGACAGAGGGAATGGAGAAGTGTCTGTTTTGCTTCGTGTCAGATTTTAAAAAAAGAAAAAAGAAGAGACACACTGTACCAAACTCAGCCCTACAAGCAGACCACAGAGTTGTCTTTTCACTGTCAATAACAACTTGTACCCACAGACATACTTTGTCACACACAAACACACAAAATAAGTCTGATATTGCTACAATGATAACACCAAACTGTTCATAAGAAGAGAATGCTACAGAAAGATGTAGACATACCAACTGTACAACTTTGTGAGCAGAAAAATGTCATAGACATATTAACCATACAACTTTGTAAGCAGAAAAACATCACAGACATAATATTAACTGTCCAACTTCACAAGCAGAAAAACGTCACAGGAAAATGTCGGCCATTACCTCCTCTATGCTGCCGTCCTGAGTCAGGCCCATTGATTCTGTCTGTGAGCCCAGCACCCTGCAAATGTCCAGTCACTGCATTACTGCTCTGTGCTGTATGTATGGCTGTTCACAGGCAGACGCATGCACACACATACATGCGCACACACACACACTTGTTCACACACACTTTCTTTCTCTCTCTCTCTCACACACACACACACTCTCTCTCCGTGCAATGTTCAGTTCCTGCATTACCACTGTACTGTATGTATCAGTGTTCACAGGAGAACACACACACACACACACAGTCCAGAAAATCACTTCACAAATTTACGATGATTGCAAAATAATATAGTTTGAACATATCTCTATACAATGTATTTTTTGGGTAAGGTTATGTGGAGAAATAGCGATCATATTTAACATTTTTGCTGAATGACCAGCCTAACCAAGAGAAGATAATTCCGAGATCCTCTTTTCCCCATTTATCTCCCTTTCCCAATATTTTGGGGTTGATCAGCTTCCAGTACTAGTGTAATAACACAAACATACACACAAAATTTACACAACTGCATACACAAAGGGACTGGATGACAAAAAGCACATTAGTGCTTACTCCATTATCCTCGAAATAAAAGAATTAAAAAAACAAAATAAATAAATAAACACACCGACTGCAATATGCAGTCACTGCATTACCACTGAAATGTATATATGGCTGTTCACAGGCACACAGCAGACATGCACTTGCTCACAGCCCCTCTCTCTTCTCTCTCTGTGTCTCTCACACACACACATACACACACAGATACACTTGCTCACAGCCCCACTCTCTTCTCTCTCTCTCTCACACACACACACACATACACACTTGCTCACAGCCAAACACACAGACTTTCTCATAGCCTCCACACACACACACACAGCCTCCCCCCCCCCCCCCCCCCCCCCCCCCCCACTCCTACACAAAGGTCCCCACACTCATAAAAACCATCTTCCACCCACCCACTCCTACACAAAGATCCCCACACTCATAAAAAAACCATCTCCCTCCCTTCACAAACCAAAGCCACCAACCCTAAACTCCCCACACTCACCCGGTCTTTTTCAACGCTGCCTCGCTCTCCGCATCGCTGGTGTAACTGTCTTCGTGCATCCACCTCCCTGCTCTCCGTCCATGATGCCCTCCTCCCCTGCCCACCCTCCCGTCGCCACACCCCTTACCCCTGCTGTCTCCCGCAGTTTCCACGGAAACCGCACTGGACAATGCCATGTCGGTGGCCATGCTGGAAGCCCCGGGGTCAATGTCTGCGTGGTTGGTTCGGTGAAAGGTGAAAATCTGTGCTTCGCCGGATAAGTCGTCCATTTCGATCCCGTCGTCGTCAAGGTCAATCGCCACGCCCTCTAGATCCTCTGAGGTCGCCTCGGACCTCTGCCGCTGTACGCCGGGCCTGAAAAACGGGGAAGGGGTAGTCCGGTGGTTAGAGCGATGCTTTCGTGATCTGCTGACCTGGGTTTGAATCCCGTTCAAGAGGATTTTTTTCTTCTGGAGTTAACATAAGTGCCGACTCCACTCTCCCCAAAAGTCCTTCGGATGAGACTATAAACCGAGGTGCTGTGTGTGACTGCACGCAGAACATCTTCGTCATCTTGTGCATAACTTAAAACCCGTTCCACTTTTTGAAAGAGTAGGCCATTGTGTGCCGGAGGGAATGGATGACAAAATTTACAAAACTGTATACACACTGGGTCAGGATGTAATAAAGCATATGAATGCTTATTCTGTTATCCTATAAATGAAATAATAAATAAAACCTAACTAATTAAAAACTCTATGCTTGAAAACACGCTGGTGACTATACACTATGCCTGAAAACACGCTAGTCACTATACACTATGCCTGAAAACACACTGGCGACTATACACTATGCCTGAAAACACACCAGTGACTATACACTATGCCTGAAAACACACCGGTGACTATACACTATGCCTGAAAACACACCAGTGACTATACATTATGCCTGA
Organism: Rapana venosa; assembly: GCA_028751875.1. Taxonomy (NCBI): domain Eukaryota; kingdom Metazoa; phylum Mollusca; class Gastropoda; order Neogastropoda; family Muricidae; genus Rapana; species Rapana venosa. Next base: position 5,157,503 of record CM054151.1, read on the forward strand.
AAACACACTTGTGACTTTACACTATGCCTGAAAACACACCGGTGACTTAACACTATGCCTGAAAACACACTGGTGACTATACACTATGCCTGAAAACACGCTGGTGACTTTACACTATGCCTGAAAACACGCCGGTGACTTTACACTATGCCTGAAAACACGCCGGTGACTTTACACTATGCCTGAAAACACACCGGTGACTATACACTATGCCTGGAAACACACCGGTGACATTACACTATGCCTGAAAACACACCAGTGACTTTACACTATGCCTGAAAACACACAGGTGACTTTACACTATGCCCGAAAACACACCGGTGACTTTACACTATGGCTGAAAACACACCGGTGACTTTACACTATGGCTGAAAACACACTGGTGACTTTACACTATGGCTGAAAACACGTTGGTGACTTTACACTATGGCTGAAAACATGCTGGTGACTTTACACTATGCCTGAAAACACACCGGCGACTTTACACTATGCCTGAAAACATGCTGGTGACTTTACACTATGCCTGGAAACACACCGGTGACTTTACACTACCAGTGACTATACACTATGCCTGAAAACACGCCTGTGACTTTACACTATGCCTGAAAACACACCTGTGACTTTACACTATGCCTGAAAACACACCTGTGACTTTACACTATGCCTGAAAACACGCTGGTGACTTTACACTATGCCTGAAAACACGCTGGTGACTTTACACTACGCCTGTAAACACACCTGTGACTTTACACTATACCTGAAATCATACTGGTGACTTTACACTATGCCTGAAAACACTACGGTGATTTTACACTATGGCCGCAAACACGCCCGTGACTATACTCTATGCCTGCAAAACACACCAGTGACTTGACACTATGCCTGAAAACACACCGGTGACTTTACACTATGCCTGAAAACATGCTGGTCATACTACACTATGCCTGAAACACACCATTCACAACATGTATGAAAGGGTTGAAAGTACATCACTAATGCAAGTGACAACACTTACACTGTGGGCCTGAAAATACACCTGTCACAGGATTACAAGTTTGAAAATAAACAGGCTACAAAATGTACAAGTATTAGTACAGGTAAAAAAATATATTTATATACACCAGACACATCAGTCAGAACAAGTACATCACTCACTAAATACACACCAGACCCAACGTGAACATCAGACACACAACAAAAGTAAAGTGCACACACCCTCTGCCTCAACATTAAAACATACTGTATTTCTACAGGTCACTGACAACCCCCATAAGTATTTTGACCAAACAAATTCCTGTCTGACACAATTCAATGCTATACATCATTAAATTGATTCCCGAACAAGGACTTGGAGAGAAAAGATCCCTGCTTGACATAAATAAATTCCCCTCCCCACAAATTACTTAAAAGATCCCTGCTGAAGGAGGAGCATGGCAAGATGGTTAAGGTGTTCATCTGCCAACAAGTAAGCTGTGATGTTCTGGGTTCAATTCCCAGCCTCACCTTTTCTTCCCAGTTTGATAAAAAATTCAAACTGAAAGTCAAAAGTCTTTGGATGAAACTATAAACTGAGGCCCCATGTGCCAATGCATGCAGAACATCTTGTGCACACGTTAAACACCCCTTCCGCCTTTCGGAAGAGTAGGCCAATGTGTGCCAGTAGGAATGGATGACAGAAGAAACCCACCATGCACACAAGCATCGGTTTATACACCATACCTGAAGTTGGAATGCAGATACCTAAAATGGTGGGGGGGGGGAAGAAATTGGTTGCATATGCATAAACCTGACAATTAGAGAACTTTGGAGCTCTAGCCGAGGAACAAAAAACCCCAACCCATCCCTGCTTGACATCAACAAATCCCTTACACCCCCCACCAATTGAAGAGCAAAGATCCCTGGCTTGACATCAATGAATCCCCCTACCCACAAAGTACTTGGACAGCACAGATCCCTGCCCGACATCACTCACTCAACAAATCCCTTACCCCCTTGGGAAGTACTTGGAGAGTAGAGATCCCTGCTTCACATAACAAATCCCTTACCCCCCTGGGAAGTACTTGGAGAGTAGAGATCCCTGCTTCACATAACAAATCCCTTACCCCCCTGGGAAGTACTTGGAGAGTAGAGATCCCTGCTTGACATCATTCAACAAATCCCTTACCCCCCTGGGAAGTACTTGGAGAGTAGAGATCCCTGCTTGACATCACTCAATCAACAAATCCCTTACCCCCCTGGGAAGTACTTGGAGAGTAGAGATCCCTGCTTGACATCACTCAATCAACAAATCCCTTACGCCCCTGGGAAGTACTTGGAGAGTAGAGATCCCTGCTTGACATCACTCAACAAATCCCTTACGCCCCTGGGAAGTACTTGGAGAGTAGAGATCCCTGCTTGACATCACTCACTCAACAAATCCCTTACCCCCCTGGGAAGTACTTGGAGAGTAGAGATCCCTGCTCGACATCAATCAACAAATCCCTTACCCCCCTGGGAAGTACTTGGAGAGTAGAGATCCCTGCTTGACATCACTCACTCAACAAATCCCTTACCCCCCTGGGAAGTACTTGGAGAGTAGAGATCCCTGCTTGACAAGCTTGTGCTGCCTGGGAGGCTCCTCTGTCTGCTGTGCCAGAGCCTGAAATCACAGCACACCACACCACACATTACCCTCGTCCTCACTGCACTTCGGTCCACTGCACTTCACTGCACTGCACTCCAGTCACCACTCTACAACAGTACTCTGACGGCCAGTTTGCATCAAGATATGAAGCTTCTCTGCACTGTTTTGTCTCTGGTGATGAATTGAATCGAGTTGAGTTCATGGTCAGCTACCATTTACGGTCTGTGGTGACATCACAAACTACTGTTTACAGTCTGTGGTGACATCACAAACTACTGTTTACAGTCTGCGGTGACATCATGAACTACTGTTTAACAGTCTGTGGTGACATCACAAACTACTGTTTACAGTCTGTGGTGACATCACAAACTACTATTTAACTGTCTGTGGTGACATCACAAACTACTGTTTACAGTCTGTGGTGACATTGCAAACTACTGTTCAGTCTGTGGTGACATCACAAACTACTGTTCAGTCTGTGGTGACATTGCAAACTACTGTTCAGTCTGTGCTGACATCACAAACTACTGTTTAAAGTCTGTGGTGACATCATGAACTACTGTTTAACAGTATGTGGTGACATCACAAACTACTGTTTACAGTCCGTGGTGACATCACAAACTACTGTTTACAGTCTGTGCTGACATCACAAACTACCGTTTAACAGTCTGTGGTGACATCACAACCTAAACTTTAAGGCTGTGGTGACATCACAAATCACTGTTTACAGTCATGGTGACATCACAAACTACCGTGGACTTGGGACAATGTGTTACGATAATCATAAGTATTACAAGGTAACACGCGACAAATGTTACATTACCACATGCTATGTTAGAGCCAAACCAGGTTATCTCCAGTGCACCCAAAAGGAGGAGATAACCTGTTTTGGCTCTAATGTAGTGCACACAGGTAGGCAGTTGGTACGATCTGATATGGAGCAGCCACGCTACACTGACCCAGGCAGGTCGTATTTTAGATGTGAGATCATTACATTACAGTTACCATGGCAGGAAGGCAGGAAAAACTGTGATATGCGACGTTACAGTTACTAGACAGGCAGGTAGCCAGTTTTTGTGATGCGGGATGTTTGTGTTACAGTTCAGCCAGCAGGTAGGTTGGTAGTTAACTGCTATCAACGTACTTACCCCCCGCCCCCCCCACCAGATCACCTACATTTAAAATGTAACGTCAAATGTCTTTGATAAAAAACCATCATGTCTGAGGGTAGATATGACAATAAATTAATAATGACAATATCACACCATGTGGCAAACAGTGAATGTGACAAAAACAGTAACTTTTTGTGCCTGTTATAAAGAAATAAACACTCATATGACAATGTCAATAACTAAAATTTTACATGTGGATGTTTGTAATAAAGATATGAATCACAACACAGAACACTAATATGACAAACAATGTCAATAGCCAAATTTTTAACACTGGGATGTTAGTTGTAAAGCTATAAATCTTGACATTAAACACTCATATAGCAAACAATGTGAGCAACAAAACAGTTAAAGGCTAGTTATAAAGATATAAATAAAACCTTCACATTACACTGTCAAAGACACACAAAAAACCGACACATACAGTTAGTTTTAATGATACAAATCTTTTATAGTTATAGTCTACAGAAATGGCATAAAGCATATCCGAGAAGTTAAGTGTAATCGATATTAGCTAATAATGTCTAGTCAAGTGATGTACAGCTACTCCTATGCTAAACGCTGACACTGACAATTTGATGCCAAATATCATGCTTACGCAAAATTTAACATTACACAGCTGTGTGGCAAACATATGTTACATTTTAAAGATTAACCACATGAAAATGAAATCTTTACATTAGTCAATTACACAGAAAACAGTGCATTTGGTAAAAAACAGTGATAAACATCAAGATTGAAAGTAAAAGAAGAAAACCAACAAAAAGACATCGAGATAGTACGTTACACCAGAAAACTATTTTCCCCAAGTTGAAACCGATTCTTACTAAATCCATCAAAAAATGCATACACTGACAAAGAGGAGTCTCCCATAAAACTCAACTCAAAGCAGAACCAGAGGTCTTGTCATCCCAAACTGCAATACACCCTTCAAATAGAAAAGGAATGGAAAAAAAATACAAACCCTTCAATCATATAAGAATGAAAAAATACAAACTTTCACACACAAAAAAAGCAACCACACCAAAGTAAATGAAGAAAACCCCCCAAGAAAACATTAAACACTTCAGAAAAAAAAAAAAGATGGCAAATGCCAGCATCCTCGCTTCAATCACATAGGATTGACACACAATCAACAGCAAAGCCGCCGATAGTTTCATTCCTATGTTGATGCTACTGAGGGCTGCCTCAGCAATCATCAACACTGACAGGTTCACAGACAAGGAAATATATTTCAAATAAGTTCAAATGGTCACTTGAATCTCAGATTATCAATAGGAAAGCGAGATAAAAGGAAGAAAACAGATGCGAGGAAAGATCTGAGCAACATCACATGCATGGCCATGGCTGGAGGCAGATTTCTCCACATGCAGAACAAACACTGACCACTTGAAAGTCTGTATTGCATGGCTCCGGTTATTTCTCTCTAACAAAATACTGCCACAAGCTGAAAGTCTGTATTGCATGGCTCCGTTATTTCTCTCTGACAAAATACTGCCACAAGCCGAAAGTCTGTATTGCATGGGTCTGATTATTTCTCCTCCATAACCTCTCTCCTTCTCCTCTGACAAAATACTGCCACAAGCTGAAAGTCTGTTTTGCATGGCTCCAGTTATTTCTCTCTGACAAAATACTGCCACAAGCCGAAAGTCTGTATTGCATGGGTCTGATTATTTCTCCTCCATAACCTCTCTCCTTCTCCTCTGACAAAATACTGCCACAAGCTGAAAGTCTGTATTGCATGGCTCCGATTATTTCTCTCTGACAAAATACTGCCACAAGCCGAAAGTCTGTATTGCATGGGTCTGATTATTTCTCCTCCATAACCTCTCTCCTCCTCTGACAAAATACTGTCACAAGCCGAAAGTTTGTATTGCATTGGTCTGATTATTTCTCCTCTATAGTATCGTTCTTCTCTAACAAAATACTGCTACAAGCTGAAAGTCCGATTATATCTCCTCTATAACCTATCTCCTTCAGATGAGACTATAAACCGAGGCCCCATGTTCGAATGCATGCAGAACATCTTGCGCACACGTTAAATCCTGTTCTGCTTTTCGGAAGAGTAGGCCATTCTGTGCCGGTGGAAACAGATGACAAAATTTACAAAACCGCATACACACGGGGACTGGATGTAAAAAAGCACATGAGTGCTTATTCTATTATCCTCGATATAAAAGAATAAATAAATAAATAAATAAATCTCCTCATATGACAAAATGCTGCCAAGAGCTGAAAGACTGTGTATTGCATGGGTCTGATTATTTCTCCTCCATAACCTCTCTCCTTCGCATCTGACAAAATATTTCAACAAGCTGAAAGTTTGTATTGCATGGGTCTGATTAGTTATCCTCCTCTACCAAAATACTGCCACAAGCTGAAGGTCTGATTATTTCTCCTCCATAACTTTCTTCTCCTCAGACAAAATGCTGCCAAAAGCTGAAAGTCTGAATTGCATGAGTCTGATTATTTTTCCTCCATAGCGTCATTTTCCTCTGAGAAAATACTGCTACAAGCTTTAAGTCTGAATTGCATGGGTCTGATTATTTATCCTCCACAATTTCCTTCTCCTATGACAAAATACTGCCACAAGCTAAAATTCGGTATAGCATGTCTGATAATTTCTCTTCCCCTGGCAAAATACTGCCACAAGCTGAAAGCCTGTATTGCATAGGTCTGATTATTTCTCCTCCTCCTCCAACAAAATACTGCAATAAGCTGAAAGTCTACTATAGCGTCATTCTCCTCCTCTAACAAAATACTTCCGCATGCTGAAAGTGTGTACAACATGGGACTGTTTATTTCTCCTCCATAGCATCATTCTCCTCTAAAGCAACACTGGCACATGCTGACAGTCTGTATGTTCTGATTATTTTTTTTCCATACCATCACTCTCCTCCAACCTACCTCCCCCCCCCCCCCCCCCCCCAACACAAGCTGGGGGGCCCATATGATTCTTATCCCTCTTCTCCTTTGACAAAACATTTTGCTAAGCAGTTATTTGCAGATAAAAAAATCACATGACCCATACAGTTCTAGTCAAGACACTTTTCCTTGACATTTCCGATCCTTCAACAAATTATGAATAGTCTTTGGCCTGTGTGAATTCAGTTGACTTCCTATAGAGATTTAAACAGTAAACTGATGTGTGTGTGTGTCAAAGTCAAACTTTTATTATTTTCAGATGGTACATTGAATAAGCAGTGCATTTGCTTTTTTTCATCAAGCCATCTGTGAGTGTGTGCGATGTGTGTGTGAGTATGTGCGAGTGTGTGTGTGTGTATGTGTGCATCCGCATGCGTGCATGTGCTTATATGTGTGCATGCATGCATGCGTGTATGTGTGTGAACACCTGCAGCAGCAGCAGAATATGATGCCATTCCAAAGAGAGCAGTGAACAATGAAATCTGAAGAAAAAAAGTGAGAAAAGAATCTCCAAAAGTGCCAACAGCGATCACTCTCATGCATCTCACTGCACACAGCACCTGAATGAAAAGGAAGCCCTCACCCTACAGTAAAATATGTCAAAGCAACAAGCACAACTTTCCTTTCAAAGAAATTTTGAAAAAAAAAAAGCCACCCAAAAAAAAAAAGAAAATGTAGTAAGTTTTACCTGTCTGTAAGTGGAAATGATTTTTAAAGGAAGCAGCAGATGAATAAATATGAGGTATAATTATTGCCTCTGTGTAAGGGTGTGTGTGTGTGTTGGGGGGGGGGTATGTGTGTGTGAGAGAGCGTGTGCGAGAGCATGTGTGAGAGAGAGAGACAGAGTGTGTGTGGATGTGAGTGGTGGAGTTGAGTGAGTGTGTGAGCATGAGTGTGTGCGCGTGCATGTGTGTGTGTGCATGCATGCGTGTGGGTAAGACCGGCTAGGAGAACCAACAGATAAATACTAATATCTAAAAAAGAAAATCCAGGTATCAGCATTACATGTCTGTATGTGTGACTGACCTACAAAATAAAAAAATCAAATTTGTTCTTAAGAATTATTTCAGAGTTGCATTTTCTAGCTTTCATTGAAAGTCAGTAAGTTGATTTCCAACTTTACATGTCCACTGGTATTCTAAACTGTTTGCTTCCAACCCCAAACCCTGATTCAGACTCCCTTTTCTCCCCCCTCCCCTTTTCTGTTTTGTGTGTGCATCTAATATCACAGTATGTGAAGAGATGTAAAATGAATCATGCACGCACACACACAGTCACTTTTATGTGAAGAAATGTAAAATGAATCGCACGCACACACACATTTTTTATGCGAGGAAATGTAAAATGAATCACATGCACACACACTTGTATGTTAAGAGATGTAAAATGAACTGAACACAAACATGCACACTTTATGGGGTGAAGAAATTTAAAATGAACCATACACAAACACGGAAACACACAATTTTGTGTGTGAAGAGATGTAAAATGAATTGAACACACATGCACACACACTTTTATGTGAAGAGATGTAAGATGAACCGAAGTCACACACACACTAATTCCCTTTACACACACGCATGCACACACACACAGACACACTATTCCGGTAAGAAGCAGTACATCAACATCAAAACAAGATTTACCCTAATACACACACATTTTTCTCCTCAGCGCCTGGGCTTTATCACAGTTCTTGATTAAACCATTGACGCTGGGGGCAACAGCAAAGTGAGAGGCTGTAGTATGACCAGTGGCTTTCCCACTCATGGAATTCCACTTTACAGCTTAGTCTTTAGTGATCGACTATGACTCTGACTAGGAGGCTTGACTGGCACAGTCCTTGTGTTCTGCAGCCCTGGGGGGCTAGTTGGCCTTTGGAGAACATCAACAACGCTGACTGTCCTTATGCCTTCTTGGCCAAGAGAGTGGGGATGTACTGTGGGCAAGGCATCTCCACTATAATCAAATTTCTGCCCAATTTCCAAAACAGCAGCTGCCTCCTCTGCTGTTTTGGAGGTCATCGTCGAACACGACAGACAAAACATGCATACTTGTGAAGAGATGTGAAATGAATGAAACACACACAAATGCACACTTTTTCGCGAAGAGACGTAAAATGAATCAAACACTCAAACCCACACACTTTTTCCTTGCCCTAGCCTTCTCTATCTCTCTCACTGCATACCCAGGGTTGGTTTTAAATCAAGCTAGGTGTCTGCCACATTTTCAACACCCACAGCACTGAGTATCTTCCCCTGAACAACTCAAAGTGGAGGGGGAAAACCAATTTTGTACAAAGCACTACAGGCAACTGAAGATCCAGGCCATAGCAGAATCGAACTCAAAGGGGAGGTAACGCCCTCTGTACAGGTTGAAAAGAAGTTGGGGAGGGAAGGGGGTGGCTGGGGGGAGAGGGGAATGGGGGGGGGGGGAGAGAGAGAGAAGAGAGAGAGAGAGAGAGAGAGAGAGAGAGAGAGAGAGAGAGAGAGAGAGAGAGAGAGAGAGAGAGAGAGAGAAGAGCGAGCGAGAGAGAGCATATTAACAAAAGATTTGAGAGAGAGAAGGGAGAGAGCGAGAGAGAGCATATTAACAAAAGATTTGAGAGAGAGAGAGAGGGAGGGAGAGAGTGAGAGAGCATATTAACAAAAGATTTGAGAGAGAGAGGAGAGAGAGAGAAAGAGAGAGCATATTAACAAAAGATTTGAGAGAGCAAGAGGGAGAGAGCGAAAGAGAGCCTATTCAAGATTTTCAGAGAGGGAGAGAGAGAGTGTATTAACAAAAGAATTTTTGAGACAGAGGGAGGGATGGGAGGGGGGAGGAGAGAGAGAGAGAGAGAGAGAGAGAGAGAGAGAGAGAGAGAGAGAGAGGAGAGAGAGAGAGAGAGAGAGAGAGAGAGAGCATACAACAAAAGATTTTTTCAGGGAGAGAATGTGTATTAACAAAAGCAATTTTGAGAGAGAGAGGTGGAGAGAGGAGAGGAGAAAAGAGAGAGAAGAGAGTAGAGTAGAGTAGAGTAGAGTAGAGTAGAGTAGAGTAGAGTAGAGTAGAGTAGAGTAGAGTAGAGTAGAAGAGTAGAGAGGAGAGGAGGAGAAAGAGAAGAGAAGAGAAGAGAAGGGAAGACAGAAGAGTAGAGTAGAGTAGAGTAGAGAGAGAAGAGAAGAGAAGAGAAGAAAAAGAAGAGCAGAGCAGAGGAGAGGAGAGGAGAGGAGAGGAGAGGAGAGGAGAGGAGAGGAGAGGAGAGAGGAGAGAGAGAGAAGAGGAGAGGAGAGAAGAGAAAAGAAAAGAAGAGAAGAGATGGGAAGACAGACAAGATGAGAAGAGTAGAGTTGAGAAGAGAAGAGAAGAGAAGAGAAGAGAAGAAAAGAGAGAGAGAGAGAAGAAGAGCAGAGGAGAGGAGAGGAGAGGAAGAGGAGAGGAGAGGAGAGGAGAGGAAGAAGGAGAGGAGAGGAGAGAGAGAAGAGAAGGAGAAGGAGAAGAGAAGAAGAGAGAGAGAGGAGAAGGAGAGGAGAGGAGAGAAGAAGAGAGAGAAAGAGAAGAAAAGAGAAGAGAGAAGAGAGAGAAGAGGAGAGAGAGAAGAGAAGAGAAAGAGAAGAGAAGAGAAGAGAAGAGAAGAGAAAGAAGAAGAGAAGAGAAAGAGAAGAGAAGAAGAAGAGAAGAGAAGAGAAGAAAGAGAAGAGAAGAGAAAGAGAAGAAAGAGAAAGAGAGAGAAAGAGAAGGAAAAGAAAGAGAAGAGAAAGAGAAGAAAGAGAGAAAGAGAAGAGAGAAGAGAAGAGAAAAGAAGAGAAGAGAAAAGAGGGAGAAAGAAGAGAAGAGAAGAGAAGAGAAGAGAAAGAGAAGAGAAAAGAAGAGAGAGAAGAGAAGAGAAAAGAAGAGAAGAGAAAGAGGAGAAAAAGAAGAGAAGAGAAGAGAAAGAGAAGAGAAGAGAAGAGAAGAGAAAAAAGAAGAAAGAGAAGAGCAGAGAAGAGAAGAGAAAAGAAGAGAAGAGAAGAAGAGAAGGAGAAAAGAAGAGAAGAGTAGTGGAGAGGGAGAGGTTCGGACCAGCAGACCAGGCCTAACTCAGACCCAGGGGAGGGAGTGGGAGGGTGGGGGGGGGGGGGGGGGTGAAGAAAAAAGGGGAGAGAATTACTGCATATGGCGCCATGACTTCTCCCTGCTGTCCGTCCTCCTGTCAGCAATGCAACAACAACAACACACAGCGTGCAGTTATCACTGCATAACAACCACCATAACAACAACACACAACATGCAGTTATCACTGCATAACAACAACAACAACACACAGCGTGCATATCACTGCATAACAACAAGTACAACAATGATACACAGCGTGCAGTTATCACTGCATAACAACCACCATAACAACAACACACAGCGTGCAGTTATCACTGCATAACAGCAACTACAACAACAACACACAGCGTGCAGTTATCACTGCATAACAACAACAACACACATCGTGCAGTTATCACTGCATAACAACCACCATAACAACAACACACAGTTATCACTGCATAACAATAACAACAACAACACACAGCATGCAGTTATCACTGCATAACAACAACAACACACAGCGTGCAGTTATCACTGCATAACAACAACTACAACACACAGCGTGCAGTTATCACTGCATAACAACAACTACAACAACAACACACAGCGTGCAGTTATCACTGCATAACAACAACAACAACATACAGCGTGCAGTTATCACTGCATAACAACAACCATAACAACAACACACAGCGTGCAGTTAGCACTGCATAACAACAACCATAACAACAACACACAGCGTGCAGTTATCACTGCATAACAACAACTACAATAACAACACAGCGTGCAGTTATCACTGCATAACAACAACAACAACACACAGCGTGCAGTTACCACTGCATAACAACAACCATAACAACTGACAACAACAAAACACAGCATGTAGTTATCACTGCATAATAAAAGCTATAACAAATGACAACTACAAAAACACTGTCAACACCAACACACAGCATGCAGTTACAACTGCACAACAACTGTAACAACCGACAACACACAGTGTGCATAACAAAAACCATAACAACACACAGCGTACAGTTACCACCGCATAACATCAACTATAACAACTGACAGCCTTGACATAACAACGGATGAGGTGGAGCATTAACTGACAACCTAAAACTCCTCTTTTTTAAAAAATAAATTCAGAACTGGCTTCATGATTTGTGTGGACTATGTTATTCTGTCGGGTAGCTTTGCTAGACAATATAACCCCCCCCCACCCCCCCACACACACATACTCCTGCAAACAAAACCCCCAGCAGATGCCTATGGAGTTGGAGGCTTACAGGAAAAGGCTGCTAGAGAGGCATTTTCATGGTTGCCACCCTAAGTTGAACATCTCACTCAGTCTGGCTCCGCTATGGAGAAGCTACTGTCAAAAGTTGGGGGGCTTAGGTAGATCATGTCCTGCCTATGTGAGCTCAGAACAGGCGCTGCTGAAAGCGACCCAGCAGCAGTGCAGGGCCTCTCTGGCTTGTGGCCCAGCGGTGGTCTGATACTGACGGGGTCCTTGTGGACTTCTGAACTCTAAGAGAATGTGGCATAACCAATCTGGGGCCTGACTTGGGTGGAGAGATTGAAACAACGACAGGAACAGGACAGGAACGTTAACGGAAGACGAGGCAGCACACACGCAGACACACACACGCAGACACACACACACATACATACACACACACAGACACACACACACGCAGACACACACACACATGCACACACACACACACGCACACAACACACACAAGCACACAGACACACACACACACACACACCACACACACACAAAATCACAGCAGAAAATGAATTAGGTTGTTCTTCTTTAAACTCCATTCCATCAGGAGCTACTTTTTTTTTGGGGGGGGAGGAAGGAGAGGGGGAGAGAAAAAGAGAGAGAGAGGGAGAGAAAAAAAGAGAGAGGAGAGAGAGGAGAGAGAGAGAGAGAGAGAGAGAGAGAGAGAGAGAGAGAGAGAGAGAGAGAGAGAGAGAGAGAGCAAGCAAGAGACAGAGAGAACGAGCAACCTTGTTTTCATTATTGAGAGAAAAGGATGATAAGCACAATGGTGTTTTGTTTTCTTCACATCAAGCCCTCAGAAAAGTAAAGTAAACCAAATCAATCAAAACCAATCAAGTTTTGTGAAAAAAAAAATGTCAATGTTACATAAATAAGCGATCAGAGAGAAGACAGACAACTCAGTGAGGGTAGGATTTCAAGAAACACTCGCAAACGCCTTTGGATGAGACTATAAACCGAGGCCCCGTGTTCGAACGCATGCAGAACATCTTGCGCACACGTTAATTCCTGTTCCACTTTTCGAAAGAGTAGGCCATTGTGTGCCGGTAGAAACACATGACAAAATTTACAAAACCGCATACACACGGGGACTGGACGTAAAAAAGCACATGAGTGCTTATTCCATTATCCTTGATATAAAAGAATAACTAAAAATAAATAAAATAAATAGTAAATAAAATAGATGATTTCTGTGACAATCTGACGGGTATCGACAGACCTATGAACTCTGAGAAACTGACAAAGAGAATGAGTGTTTGAGGCATCTCTCACAGCTGTCAGTTTTCCCCACTCTCAGCTGCTATCCATTCCATCCATCCCATCCCATCTGGCGCTAATTATATCAGGAACTGACCACACCTGGACTAGGTAAAAGTAAGGGGCACGCTAAATTTAGCAGTCTTGACTGAGTGATGTTGGGATTTGCGCGCTGTGCTCTGACATCTGACAAGCAACTAAAGAAATTTGGGAAATTTACAAAAGTAAGACATAAGAGAAAGACCGATCCACGTGAAAATCAACCATATGGCATCAGCCTTGTTGGGATTGAAGCTGCCCGAAAATCAAGCAACACACACATACATACACACACACACCACGCACGCACGCACACGCACACATATACATGTCCCTTAACCTTTTCTTTTCATGGATTTATAAACTTATCTCGGAAACGGCCCTGGAGCTTGTCACAAAGGAGGATTTCTGCCAAGACACAGAAAAATCCTTGTGTCTGATCACTTACTGTCTTCACACAAATACTACGAAATAACTGTATACAGACGTCATTTTCCTCCCTTCAAGGGCTGTCTTTCAAATCAGTGAGGGACAGACGCTAGAGGAAAGGAGTGGTTATGACTGTTCGACTTCAAGCCCTGGGTAAGAAAGTGATCACTGTTACAACTGATGTGATAGAGTAGAAACTGTTACAACTGATTAATTATTTTTTAAATTTGTTTATTTTTTATATCGAGGATAATGGAATAAGCACTCACGTGCTTTTTTACATCCAGTCCCTGTGTGTATGTGGTTTTGTAAATTCTGTCATCTGTTCCGGCACACAATGGCCTACTCTTACGAAAAGCGGAACAAGATTTAACATGTGCGCAAGATGTTCTGCGTGCGTTCGCACACGGGACCTCGGTTTATAGTCTCATCCGGAGGACTTTTGGGGAGAGTGGAGTCTGCACTGATGTTAACTCCAGAGGAAAATATCCCCTTGAACGAGAATCGAACCCAGGTCGTCAGATTGCGAGCACAATGCTCTAACCACTAGGCTATCCCGTCCCCCTAAATGATGTGATAAGCAGTGTGTGTGTGTGTGTGTGTGTGTGCGCACATTTGAATTTGTTTAATCTAAGCTATTAATTGTTATTGGTTGTAAGACTGTGTAAGAATGGGTTGAATGCAAGTGCTTTAATTTGTCTTTGCAATATATAGCGCTATATAAATTCCATCTATTATTATTAGAAGATGTCTACAATACTGCTGTGAGGTTACGGAAATAAACATCTGTACCCGCCTTGCTTCGATGGCGTCTGCTTCATCCTTGTCATCCAAAAGTCGCTTGTTGACATCCCTGTTTAAAACAGACAGATCATGTACAGACACTGTAATCACAATATTAAATATTGTTAACATCCCTGCTTAAAAACAGATAGATCTATATATAGACATTGTAATCAAAATGTTAAATGTTGATGAAATTTCTGTTTAAAACAGACAGATCTATATAAAGACATTGTAATCAAAATGTTAAATGTTGAAATTTCTGTTTAAAATTACAGATCTATATACAGACATTGTAATCAAAATGTTAATTAAACATGGTTAATATTCCTGTTTAAAAGCAGACAAATTGATATATGTTGTAATCAAAAAGTAAAACACTGTTGGAATCTCTGTTTTACAAACAGACAGATCCATACACAGACACTGTAAACAAAAAGTTAAACATTGTTGAAATCTCAGTCTAAAAACAGACAGATCTAAACAGAGACACTGAGATCCAAATGTTAAACATTGTTAACATCCATGTTTGATACACAGACATTTTTTAAAATCAAATTGTTAAACATTGTAGACGTCCATGTTTAAAATAGACAGATCCATAACAAACATTTTAATCAAAATGTTAAATATTTTTTGAAATCCCTGTTTAAAACAGATTAAGAGATATTTTATCACAACATTAAACATTGTTGATATCCCTGTTTCAAACAGACAAATCCACACACAGACATCTTACTCAAATGTTAAATTGTTGACATCCATGTTTTAAACAAACTACAGACACTGTAATCAAAATGTTAAACACTGTTGAAATCCCTGTTTGATATAAAGACATTTTAATCAAAATGTTAAACCTTGTTGAAATCCCTGTTTATACCAGGTATCTATACAGACAGTTCTAATCTTGAGATATTCAGGTATGCCTCTGTCTTTCCAAACTGTCTAACTGAATCATCTTTTGCTTGGCCAAACCAAATCTAGCATTGATGTCTTTATCAAGTCAGAACGTTTTAATTAGGAATCATTACGGTCACGTTTCTTTCTTCCTCTTTTCCACCCCAAAAAACTAGTATTTGGAACCTGCAAGATCTCTGTTCTGTTTGTGAAGTCAAACAAAAAATTGAATTACACTGATCACAAGTACACACTTAACAAAAAATTGTGGATAGAACCATAAACTTGAACACATAAACTTGTAAACATAAACATGAACTTGGGGGACAGGATAGCCTAGTGGTTAGAACATTGCGCTCGCAATCCGATGACCTGTGTTCGAATCCCGTTCAAGGGGATATTTACCCCTGGAGTTAACATCAGTGCAGACTCCACTCTCCCCAAAAGTCCTTCGGATGAGATTATAAACCAAGGCCCCATGTGCGAATGCACGCAGAACATCTTGCGCACACGTTAAATCCTGTTCCGCTTTTCGTAAGAGTAGGCCATTGTGTACCAGTGGGAACAGATGACAAAATTTACAAAACTGCGTACACACGGGGACTGGATGTAGTAAAGCACATAAGTGCTTATTCCATTATCCTCGATAAAAAGAATAAAAAAAAAAAAAAAAAATTTTTTTAAAGTACATACGTAATGATGAACATAATAATAAACCTGTAAACATAAACATGAACTTGTACATACATAATGATGCACATAATAATACACCTGTAAGCATGGTGGTAAACTTACTTCAGCATTCCCAACTGTTTCACTAGTGACTCTCTCTCCAACGCGATGCCCTCTGACAGTTGCAATGCCGCTCTGAAAAAAAGAAACATGAAAGGATATTGAGTCAGGACAGTAACCCAGGCCATATCTACCCAAAATGAAAAACTGAAAGACATTCACCAAGATGGTAAACACACAAAGAATTTCACCAAGATGATTAAATACACTGAAAGAATTTCACCAAGATGATGGACACACACAAAGAATTTCACCAAGAATATAAAACACACACAAAGAATTTCACCAAGATGATTAACACAGAATTTCACCAAGATGGTAAACACACACACACACAGAATTTCACCAAGATCAAAAAAAAAATACACACAGAATTTTACCAAGATGATAAACACACACAAATAATTTCACCATGATGATAAACTTGCATAAAGAATTTCACCAAGATGATAAACACACAAATAATATCATCAAGGTGATCAACACACACATAGAATTTCACCAAGAATGGTAAGCACACACAAAGAATTTCACCAAGATGATAAACACACACAAATAATTTCACCGAGATGGTAAACACACACAATATCACCAAGATGATCAACACACACAAATGATATCACCAAGATGATAAACACACACACACACAAAGAATATCACCAAGATAATAAACACACAAAGAATTTCACCATGATGATAAACAAACACTCAAAGATTTTCACCAAGATGATAAACACAGACAAAATTTCACCAAGATAAAAAAAATACACAAAGAATTTCCCCAAGATGATAAACACACACCAAGAAGTTCACCATGATGATAAACACAAACACATTCACCAAAATGATGAATGCACACAAAGAATTTCACCGAGATGATAAACACACAGAAAGAATTGTCACCAAGATCATAAACACAATGAAAAAATTGTCACCAAGATGATATACACAAGGAAAAACCATCGGACAAGTGACAAACTTCATTGTCACCATCTTTCTATAACCACACAGAGCAGAAAGAGTGGTGGGAAGGCTTTTGGAAAAAGGTTTCTATCTATCTATCTATCTGTCCCGTAGTCTGACGACCGTGGGGGCACCCTCAAAGACTCAGCAACCAGTTCCCTCCATTCTTCTCTCTGTTCTGCCTTTCTCAGGGTTTTGTTGAGTTCTAGGCCTGTCCATTCACTGATGTTATCCTCCCAGCTCTTCCTTGGTCTGCCTCTTCTTCTTCCTCCTTGGACAGTGCCTTGCAAAACTGTCTTTGTAATTCCTTGGGATCTTGTGACATGCCCATACCACTTAAGTTTACGCTTTTTCACGATCGTTAGAAGGTTCTCATAGGGTCCAATGGTTTGCTGGATTCTGTTATGCACGCTTTCGTTGCTTATGTGGTCTTTGTAGGAGATGCCAAGGAGTCTCCGAAAGCATCTCATCTCCATTGCCTGTACTCTTCTCTCCAAATCTGCAGTCAGGGTCCATGATTCACAGGCATACAGAAATATGGATATGACAAGGGAGCGCATTAGTCTGATCTTGGAGATAAGTGAGATATTCTTATCTCTCCAGATGGTGTTTAGTTTTGACAAAGCTGTTATTGTCTGTGCAGTCCTGCATACTACTTCTGGCTTGGATCCCTGGTCTGATACAATGGCTCCCAGGTACTTGAAGCTTTGAACTGTTTCCAGCTTCTGGTCATTAACCCTGATATCAGTGCTAATGCCGTTGGTGTTATTAGTCATCAGTTTGGTCTTCTCTGCACTGATTTCCATGCCGTATGTTTTGGAGGCCTTATCCAAGTGTTCTGTTAGGCTGGCAAGCTCTTTTCTGATCCTGCTATTCCATCAATGTCATCTGCGAAGCGGAGGTTTGTGATCGTTCTGCCACCAATGCTGACTGATCCTTCATGATGTTCCAGTGCATCAGCCATGATTCCTCAAGGAAGATGTTGAAAAGAGTGGGTGAGAGTAGACAGCCCTGCCTTACTCCAACTGTTGTTCGAAACCATTCTCCAATGTTGTTGTTGTAGTACACTGCACTGGTGGCCTCGCTGTACAGCTGTTTGATGACTCTGATCAGGTTTGCATTGATGCTGTACAAGTTCATGGTTGCCCACAAAGCTGCATGCCACACCCTGTCAAATGCCTTCTTAAAATCGATAAATACGTGGTATAGGTCTTGTTGATGTTGAAGGTACCGCTCACATAGTATTCTGAGGTTGAATATCTGTTCTGTTGTGCTGCGCCCTGCTCTGAAACCTGCTTGTTCCTCAGCAATGATGGTCTCTGCTGTGGCTTCAGTCTATTCAATATTATCTGCAGCATGACCTTGCTTGGGTGACATATGAGGCTGATTGTGCGGTAATTATGGCATTGTTGTAGATTTCCTTTCTTGGGGAGGGTGATGATGAGTGACTGCGTCCATGGTGTTGGCCATTTTCCTGTCTGCCAGATCTTGTTGCAGATTCTTAGTAGGGCGCTGATCATGGCTTCCCCTCCAGCTTGGACCAACTCAGCTGGAATGTTGTCAGCCCCTGCTGACTTCCCCTTTTTCAGCGATCTGACTGCTGTTTCCACTTCTTCTCGGAGGATAGGGTGACTGTCTGTGTCTTTGCTTTCGGGTACATTAAGGACTTTTGGATCTCCTGCGGTTCTATAGTTATACAGGTCGGAGCAGTATTCTGTCCATCTGTTCAGAATATCCTGGTCGTCAGTGAGACACTTCCCATGTTTGTCTTGGATTGTTAAACCTTTTCTCTGTTTCGTGCTAGTCAGGTTTTTCACCAGCTGATATGCTTTCTTGCTATTGTTTTTCTTGATGTTCTCTTCAATGTCTTGGCACTGTTCACCGATCCATTTCTCTTTTGCCTCCGTCATGGACTTCCTGATTCTTTTGTTGACTGCCTTATATTGTTCTGCTCTTTCTTTTGTTTCATTTTTCTTTTTCTTCAACTCTCTACGCTTGTCGCATAGTTGTAGGATGTTAGGTGTGACCCATGGTTTTTTGACTGGTCGGGCGTTTGCCAAGAGCTCGTTTGCTGTTTCAGTCACTGCTGTATTGAAACTATTCGTCAGTGTGTCTATGTCTGAGTCTAACACAGTGAGTGCTGCAAACTTCCACCTATCCTTGCTTGAAAAATTTCTAATACCTCTGGTCCTTCAGCTTCTCGAGGTCAAATTTGATCCTGATGTTGTTCCGCTTGTGGATTTTCTTTAGACGTAGTCGGAGAGTCATCATCACAAGATCATGATCACTCCCTATGTCTGCTCCTGGAAAACTTCGTGTCTGTGCGATGTTAACGCTAGACTGAAACCGTCTTTTCACCATGATATAATCTATTTGGTTGTGGTGTTCTCCATTTGGGCTATGCCATGTCCATTTTCTGGATTTCTTGTGTGGGCCAAGTGTATTCACTAGCTGGAGGTGGTTGTTACTGGCAAACTCCAGGAGTCTCAAGCCTCTTTCATTTGATTGGTTATTACAATTGTAATAACCAATCAAATGGAAAAAGGTTTACTGACATAAAAAAAAAAGATAAGAACCAGCCAACACACAAACAACAGAAACAAACCTTGATGCCAACCTTATTTATTTATTTATTTATACCACTTTAAGTCACGGCAGATTTCTCTGCGTGAAATTTGGACTGCTCTCCCCAGGGAGAGTGCGTCATGACAAGAGCAGCGTCACCCTTTTTTTTTTTTTTTTTCTGTCTGCAACTGTATTTGTTTCCCTATCAGAGTGGCTTTTTTCTACAGAATTTTGCCAGGAACAACTTTCTTGTTGCCATGCGATCTTTTACGTGCGCTAAATAATTATGTGTAACACACGGGACCTTGGTTTATCGTCTCATCCGAAAGACTAGCACCCAGACCACCACTCATGATCTAATGGATGGTGGAAAAGTTTCGGGTCCAAATGGGATTCAAACCACCACACATTTCCGACGTGGACTTTTCACTTTCTAGAAAGAGGCGTTACCTCTAGACCACCGTTACAGCAGAGTTGATTGTCTGGCAAGATTGATGATCATAAAACTGCTGAAAATGAGATTTCTCTGATGTAACTGATGTGGCAATAAAAATGCTGAAAAATTATTTTCCCAGATTTCACTCAAATAGCAATGTTCAAAACTGTTGGAAATGAAGTTTTCTCTTGTCTAGGCTAACACACACATACACAAACGCACTTACTCACTCACACACACACACACACACAAACACACGCACACACAGAGAGAACTTAAATCCTCAACAATTACTAAGTATTGGTAAACTGCTGGCGCCGTTATTCAACAATGTTCTGATGACATGTTCGGTCAAATGCTGATGACAGACACAATCACATTCTAGTTGATAACACGCTGCAGTTTTGAGGCGAGATTAATTTTTACATTCTGACAATGACGGGCATAATCGCGTTATGTTGTGTTTGAGTAATACTGCACTCACTATGTTACATTATTACACATGCTGGTATGATCATATTTTTAATGTTGTGTTTAGTAACACTGCACTCATTATGATAGATTATTACATATAAAGGTAAAGGTAAAGGAGTCCCATAACCTATAAGGTCGTAGGGGAGCGAGGCGTCAGAGACCTCACTTCTCTAGGGCCAGCATATTGAGGGCGGCACCCATCTCCTCTCCCTCGCTGCTTTACCTTCCCTGACCCTAAAGAGGGCAGGTACCCATTTACAGCTGGGTGAACTGGGGGACTGTACTGAAGCCAAGGCGCGCAAACGGTCACCCATCCAACTGGTAACCATGCTCGACGCTGCTTAACTTGGCTGGGAGAAAGCGAGTGCTCCGACCACTGAGCTATCCCGTCCCCAGATTATTACATATGCTGACAACAAATGGCACGATCACATTTTAGTTGGTGTGTTTAGTAACACTGCACTCGTTATGTTACATTATTACATCTGCTTGTAACAAATGGCATGATCATATTGTAGTTGGTGTGTTTAGTAGTTCACTGCACTTGTTATGTTACATTATCACACATGCTGAGAATGAGTGGTATGATCACATGTTGTGTTTAGTAACACTGCACTCATCATGTTACATTATCACACATGCTGGCAACAAATGGCATGATCACATTCTAGTTGTTGTGTTTAGTAATACTGCACTTGATATGTTACAATTTCACACATGCTGACAATGAATGGTATGATCACATGTTGTGTTTAGTAACACTGCACTCATTATGTTACATTATCACACATGCTGACAATGCGAGGCATGATTGTGTTGACACTGTTATTCTGTGTTAAGTTATGATGCACTGATACATTATGCTGTATTATCAGAAATGCTGAAAATCATTGGCACAGTCATGTTCAATGGGTTATGCGGTTCATAGCTAAACAGTATTGATGGTGGTGATGGTGGGCATTCCCCAGCTTAACATCCATGTGTGTGTGTGTGTGTGTGTGTGCATGTGCATTGCGTGTATGAATGTGTGTGCATGTGTGCGCAAGCGTGTGGATGATGTGCATGCATGCTTACATAGTCACTGACACATCACTACACTGTGCAACCCCCCCCCCCCCTTCAGATGAGACTACAAACCGAGGCCCTGTGTGCGAACGCATGCAGAACATCTTGCGCACATATTAAATCCTGTTCTGCTTTTCGAAAAAGTAGGCCATTGTGTGCCAGTGGGAATAGATGACAAAATTTACAAAACCATACACACGGGGACTGGATGTAAAAAAGCACATGAGTGCTTATTCCATTATCCTCGATATAAAAGAATAAATAAAAAAGAATAAATAAAAACACAGACATGAAAGATGGCTTGGCAGATAAAAGAGAATTGCTTATTCAATATACCATCTGGAAATAAAAGTTTTACTTTGACACACACACACACAAACACACGGCTGGGTCAGTCTCTCACTCCCACATCTGTACACGCTGCACCACAGAGCATCTGAGGGAGAGAGGAGAATTGAACTGGTGACCCCCCACAAGTGCA
Organism: Rapana venosa; assembly: GCA_028751875.1. NCBI lineage: Eukaryota > Metazoa > Mollusca > Gastropoda > Neogastropoda > Muricidae > Rapana > Rapana venosa. The sequence goes on from CM054151.1 coordinate 5,179,754, forward strand.
TTCAGCAGCATAAGCCTCGAAGCAGTGGCTAAAGCCTGGTTACATGCGTCGGCCACAGCAAACATGTCACAACTGAACATCACCGCTTCATTCTCTCTGATGCCGGCTTCTTACTAACGGCTACAGAGGGCTGGTCGGCCTGTCTGTCTGTCCTTGCCGCATCACAACCGTCACCGGATCTATGCCATATACACATACCTATGTCAATTTTTCACAACGGTCACCGGATCTATGCCATATACACATACCTATGTCAATTTTTCACAAGTCACCGGATCTATGCCATATACACATACCTATGTCAATTTTTCACAAGTCACCGGATCTATGCCATATACATATACCTATGTCAATTTTTCACAACGGTCACCGGATCTATGCCATATACACATACCTATGTCAATTATTGACAAGTCACCAACACGACATTATATGCTAACATGTCACAGCTCTATGGTCAAGCGCATCAATTTTCTATGCCTGAGTTCAAGGATGTTTCAATTCATTCCTGGTTTTTTTACTGAATTGTCCCGCCTTTCATTTTCATGACCAAAACAGTGACTGCCTATCACTCTAACTGAAATGAAACAACAAGGCAAACAAAAAAGTGACAACATGCATACTGAGTCACAGATACACGCACAAATGTGAACTGGAGTCAGAATGCTGACGATTTAAATAAAAAAAATTTACAATTTAAATCCACTAGTTACAGCAACAACACTCACAATTTGAGTTCTCATAAAGGTAACTGAGTCACATTCTTAAGAGATTGATTCAAGCAAAAACTTTCAAGTATCTTAGAGACAGGGGGAGAGAGGGAAGGGATTTTCAAAAGATTAACTCCCCCCCCACCCCCCCCCCGTGTGACAGAAAGTAACCATGACAACAAAGCAGCCTGCTAATAACAATAATAATAATAAATAATAATGTATGGAATGCACTACCACAGCACACAAATCCAGCATAACTCAGTCAAGGGTCCAGTGCTAAAATTAGCGTGCCCCTTTCTTTTACCAAGTCCAAGTGTGGTCAGTTTCTGTTATAATCAGCACCAGCTGGGATGGAATGGATAGCAGCTGAGAGTAATATAGCTGAAAGTGAGGGAAACTGACAGCTGTGAGCTATGCAATGTATGCACACACACACAGAAAAGGGTCGGAAGCACTTTGATTTATCCTCATGAAATATAGCGCTATATAAATTCCCCGTATTATTATATTTATCAGAAGCATGGCACTGGTAAGCACAGAGAATTAGACTACGATGGGGACCAAACCTAGGTGGAAGCCACAGTATTTTCTCTGCTTAAATATGAGCAGGCTTCAACGCATAATATGTCTTCAATTTGACGTCTGTTCACTCTCAGTGATATTAGCAAACGTGTATGTATACAGCACACTGTCGCAGACTGTCCAGTTGAGCTAAAAGTTAGGATTTCCAGGTTACAACACTTGCGTATGATACACAAAAGTAGTTTTTAACTGTTGCAGACTGCCTGTAAGCTCAAAGTTACATATTTTGGGGTTTTAAAATTTTTTTATTATTTTTATTTTATTCTTTTATATCAAGGATAATGGAATAAGCACTTATGTGCTTTTTTACATCCAGTCCCCATGTGTATGCGGATTTGTGAATTCTGTCATCTGTTCCCACCGGCACACAATGGCCTACTCTTACGAAATGCGGAACAGGGTTTAACACACGCAAGATGTTCTGCGTGCGTTCGCACATGGGACCTCGGTTTATAGTCTCATCTGAAGGACTTTTGGAGAGAGTGGAGTCTGCACTGATGTTAATTCCAGAGGTTAGGGTACTTGTGTACAATATGTACAACACTAGCTTTAAAGCACCTGTTTTAACTGTTGCAGACTGTCCTGTAAGCTCAAAGTGAGATATTCCAGGTGATGATACTTGCGTATGATTATGATATAACACTAGTTTTCAAGCACCTGTTGTAACTGTCACACACTGCCTGGTGTACTCAAAGTTAGATATTCCAGGTTATGACACCTGTATATGATACATATATACATATATATGTATGGGGGAAAGGACAGCCTGGGGGTTAGAACGTTCAAATTGCGCTCGTGATCTGCCAACCCAGGGTTTGAACTTTGTTAAAAAAAATTCTCCCCCCCCCCCACCTCCCCCGAGTTAACACCAGTACCAACTTCACCCCCCCTACCTCCCCCCGTCCTTCAGATGAGAATATAAACCAAGGTCCTGTGTGCAAATGCACACAGAACATCTTGTGCACAAGTTAAAACCTGTTCTGCTTTTCAAAAGAGGAGGCCATTGTGTGCCGGTGGGAACAGATGACAAAATTTACACAACCTCATGCACACAGGGACTGGATGTAAAGAAAGCATGTGAGTACTTATTCCACTATTTAATAAAAGAATTAAAAAAAATACAACACTAGTGTAAAACCGCCTGTAGCAACTGTCCCGGACAACCCAGTGTATACAGGGCAGACTGAATTCTCTCTTTTTGTGAGAATAATGGAATAACCACTCATGTGCTTTTTCACATCCTGTCCCCGTATGGATGCGGTATGTAAAATCTGTCAACCGTTCCCACTGGCACACAATGGCCTACTCTTCCGAAAATTGGAACAAGTTTTAACATGTGTGCAAGATGTGTTCATACACAGAACCTCGGTTTATAGTCTCACTCAAAGGACTTTTAGGGGGAGTGGAGTCAACACTGATGTTAACTCCCACTGATGTTACCTCCAGAGGACAATCAATCTTGAACCTGATTTGAACCTGGGTCAGCGGATCACGAGTGCAATGCGCATCACTGTAAATCGCCAGGCTATCCCGTCCCCTCTAAGGTGACAGGCTTGTGTAAAAAAACAACCACCCAACAACAACAAAACCCCCCTGGGGCCAAACGTGGCTGGGGCCCCACTGTGAGGTGCTCACCGGGCTCTCTCTTTCTTCTCGTCTCGCTGCTGGGTCTGCAGCATGGAGATGTAGGAGCGAGATTCTTCCAGGCTGTCTTGAGACTCCGTCAACATCTCCTCCAGCCTCTCTTTCTCCTGTCAACACGTCACCATCCACGTCAACACGGATTCTGTTAACATTTTGTACAGCCTCTCTTTCTCATGTCAACGCATCACCGTTCCGAAATGTCAAAACAGAGATTTTGTCAACATCATCTCCAGCCTTTCTTTCTCCTGTCGACACATCATCCATGTCAACACAGAGATTTTGTCAACATCTCCTCCAGCCTTTCTTTCTCCTGTCAACATATCATCCATGTCAACACACAGAGATTTTGTCAACATCTCCTCCAGCCTGTCTTTCTCCTGTCAACATATTATCCATGTCAACACACAGAGATTTTGTCAACATCTCCTCCAGCCTTTCTTTCTCCTGTCAACATATCATCCATGTCAACACACAGAGATTTTGTCAACATCTCCTCCAGCCTTTCTTTCTCCTGTCAACACATCATCCATGTCAACACACAGATTCTGTCAACATCTCCTCCAGCTTCTCTTTCTTCCATCAACACATCATCATCAACCCCCATGTCAACACACAGAGACTCTTAACATTTCCTCTCTCTCTCCTGTCAACACACCATTAGCATCAGCATCATAATTATATCTGTTAACTTTCTCTCTCTCTCTCTCCTCTCTCTCTCTCTCTCTCTCTCTCTCTCTCTCTCTCTCTCCTGTCCACACACCATTAGCCTCACCATCATAATTATATATCCACTATCATCATCACCATCATCATCATGATCATGGTTTCTACCTGCATTAGTCGTTGATTCTCCTGTTTGGTGTTGGTTTCCACTGTGTTCAGTTTGGATAGCTTCTCTTCCAGCTGCAAACACACACACACACGCACACACACAAGCACGCACAAACACACGCACACACACACACACACGCACACACAACACCATGCCACACACACAATACACAAACACATGCACACATACACACATGCACACACATGCACACACGCACACACACACATAAAACACACACGCACACACACAAAACACACACAGACAGACAGACACACACACACACATAAAACACACACACATACAAACACACCACACACACTTCATCAATGAGGCATGGCACTTAAATACAGGCATGGAATTTCTTTTAAAAAAAAGAGGAAATTTTCAATGAAAACAAAAACAAAACAACAACAAAAAACCCCATCAAAGAACAAGCTGAAACTGAAAGTCAGGGAAAAAATTAAAGAGGAAAATCCAAATGGCACATGTGGCAGTCACAGAAACTTGTGCAAGCAATTATTCTTGACAGCATTCACTTCAATATGTATTACATCATTGGCGACATATCTGACCGACTATGACACTTAACCGATTACACAATTTGTTATTTATTTATCCAGTTTTTCATGAATACAACATTGAATGAATAAAGACACCCTGCTCTTTCCCTCCCCCTCTGCTGTCTGTCTATCTCTCTTTGTCACCAATTAGCTACATGGTCTCCTTTTCTCCTTATGGGATGAGGACATGATGCACTTTAAAAAGTTGGTTTATCATGTGGACAAACTTTCAGAAGTAAGGAGGAGTAAGATCACTCTGCCACACAAAACAGTAACAATAACACCTACATAAAAATAAGAAAATAAGTAACACACACACACACCAGAACCTTAAAAAAACCAACCCAACACACATACACACAAACACATGCTGCACACAGCAGCAGCAATGCAGGGACCCTCTGGTTGGTGGCCCTATGGCAGCCTAACACTGATGGGCTCCCAGTGGACATTTGACCCTGAGGGATATGACATGACAAGCCTGGGCAGGGCTGAGATGGAGATATCAGAATAAGCAGCATGATAACAGCATGGCGGGTATGTCACAAAAGATGAGACAGTAAAAAAAAACAACAACAAAAGAAACAAACATCATTAACTAACAGTACAACAAACACGATAATCGCTATAGAAACATATGACAACCTACTGTGGCAAGATAAAAGAAAGGAAAAAAAACCCACTCAACAGAAAGGCCTGGATTGCTGATTAATGCTGTGGTGTATCTCCGTCTCTTCCTCTATCAAAGGCCAGGTTTATTGACAACTTCCAACAGACGCTATAGCAGAGTGGTCAAGGCTGTTCAATTCCAATCCCATGGGTCCATGAAGTCGTGGGTTCAAATCTAGGCAGCATCTATAGTGTATTAGGGGCGAGGATTTTTATGATCTCCCAGGTCAGCTTCAAGAGCAGGCCTGCCAGTGCCTTAATTCCTTTCATTTATACAGAAAATCAGATATATATATATGTATATCAAAGATCCCGTAACTCATGTCAGCTTCCGGTGGGTTACAAAAACATGAACATACCCAGCACACATCTCTGAAGTCAAAATGCAGCTACTGTCATGGTAGGCAAAAACAGTTGCATATGCAAAAATCTCACCAACGGTGAATCATGAAGCTCTGAGGAACAGAACCCTCCCCCATACCTTCAAAAGTAAGAAGCAGAAAGCAGATGATAAATGGAGAAGAAAAAACCAACAACCACCAAACAACAAGTGACAACCAACCCAGTGGTAAACTGACAGAGAGAAAGCATCCACACAGAGATCTGACTGCCTAAAAAAGAGATCTCACCTCCTGATGTCTGTTCTGCATCTCCATCAACTGTCTCTCCTTCTCCTTCAGTGCAAACTCCATTTCTTCACGCAGTTGTCTCTCCTTGGCCTTCTCCTGCAAGACAGTTTACAGCAGTGGAGTGCAGCTTTTCCTGGGAGGTTTCGCTGCAGTTTGGGGGTCTATCACTCTATGGTGTGTGTGCGTGTGTGTGTTCATTCTTCAATTTACTCTTTTCACCGAAAGGTATTAAATATAGACAAAGAAGACATGAATCTGTGCATGCATTTTATTTTATTTATTTATATATATAACTTTAAGTCACATCAGATTTCTCTGTGTGAAATTCGGGCTGCTCTCCTCAGGGAGAGCGCGTCGCCACAGAGCAGCGCTACCCTTTTTATTTCTGTCTACAACTGCATTTGTTTCCCTATCAGAGTGGCTTTTTTCTACATAATTTTGCCAGGGACAACTCTCTTGTTGCCGTGGGTTCTTTTACGTGCGCTAAATAATTTTTGTGTAACACACGGGACCTCGGTTTATCCTCTCATCTGAAAGACTAGCGCCCAGACCACCACTCAAGGTCTAGTGAATGGGGAAAAATTTTCGGGTCTAAATGGGATTTGAACCACCGCCCACTTCCGACCCGGACTTTTTGCTTTCTAGACAGGCGTGTTACCTCTAGACCACCGATCCACTATGCATGCATGTGTGTATGCTGTTTATGGGGGTTATTTTGCTTCAAAAACAGTTTTACTCTATCTTTGCCAAGGCCTGGGTGTTACTGTCAAAGTGTCAGTCTTTTTTTCCCCCACTGTACTTCAAAAACTGTCTCACTGTCCATTTTGTTTTCTTTATGTTTTTCACTTCAAAAACTGTTCTCTGTCTCTCACTTAGTGTCTCATATTTTGTGGTATAGGCCATGATTAAAATCATGACTGAAACAGGCAGTCTTCAGTTTTTTTCCCTCCAGATTTGTTTTCTAAAACAAGAGTGTTTTCCGGAACTTTTCATCAACCCATTCACAGAAGGCACACAAAAACATAAATTTTTTTTTCTCTCCATGCAGTGAACGAAGTCTGACCAACCCCAGCAGCCTCAATGACAGATTAATTACCTCAGCCAAGATGCGTTGCTGTTCCCTCTTCATCTGAAACTCCATTTCTTCGTACAGTTTCTTCACCTCCTCCTCATGCTCAAGGCTTTTGCTGAAACCCACATGGAAAGTTTGTTTAATTAACCCTCTTACTCCCTACAGTTTTTCATCTCTCTCAATGCTCAAGGCCTGCTGAATGAAAGAGCTCTACAAGAAAAGTTCATGTTAAGCTTCATGTCTCCCAACAGTTTATCATCTCTCCTGAATGCTCAAGACTTGCTGAAGTGAAAGCAGCAAGAATTATTCATGAATATGAAACTTGTTGTTGTTGTTCCTTGTCTACAGCTCTGTGGTTCACCAAAGGTGACAGTTTGAATACATTATAATTATATATTAATTAAAATGTGATTTTTTAAAATAGCTTACTCATCAAGGTAGAACTGCATTCCAACTTTAAGGATGAATGTCTAAACACGACAGTCGATTCCTGTGTGCATGCATTTTAAAAATCATTTTTGTCAGTCATCCATTCCTACAGGCACCAAATGGCCTACTCTCTTGAAAAGCAGAACAGGTTTTTAATAAGTGCACAAGATATTCTCTGTGTTTGCAAAAGGGGCCTTGGTTTATTATAATGTCATCCAGACTTTGGGGGAGTGGAGTTTGTACTAATTATGTTAACTCCAGGATAAAATTCCCTAAAACGGGAGCCTCCAAGGTAGCTTGTAGCTGTCAGATCACAATTGCAATGAACTACCACTAGTGCTAGACTATCCTACCCTTATATAAAAAACATATAGCTGCCTTTCTGTCTATATAGTATATTTGTTCTCTCTTTACATCCTCCATACTAAGGCTTTTGCTGAAATCAATAAAAATTCATTTTACTCCCTTCTCCATAGAGTAAGGCTACACTCCACCTTTACACTACCTTAATAAGGAAGTATTAGGCCTAATTTTATTTTATATATTTATTCTTTTATATCGAGGATAATGGAATAAGCACTCATGTGCTTTTTTACATCTAGTCCCCGTGTGTATGCGGTTTTGTAAATTTTGTCATGTTTCCACCGGCACACAATCAGTGGCCTACTCTTCCAAAAAGCGGAACAGGATTTAACATGTGTGCAAGATGTTCTGCATGCATTTGAACACAGCCTCGGTTTATAGTCTCATCTGAAGGATATTTAATGCCCTGTGTGCTTCAACTACATGTTTTGGGGACTGAGGCTACAGTGCAATACCAGGTAGTCATGAAAAAGATGGCATTGACTATCAAATGAGGATTTCTTGTGCTCCTATCCTGTTGTCCTGCACATGCACTTTTAGTGATATTGTGGTTAGGAAGCTAGCAGATGATAAGGTGTTTGCTGAAAAAATCCTACCCACCAAATTTGTGCAAAATCACGAGCTTTGAGTGCTAGTCTTTCACAAAATGTTTTTATTTCTGAGGATGCCTTAGTGCACACGTGTGAATGCAAGAGTAATTATAGTATAGGAAAAAAGAAGGCAAAGGGGCAACAAATAAAGGTGGTTTGTAGCCTAACTGCGGGCGATTCAGTGTCAACTCCCATCTCTAGCCCCCTGCCCCACATACTGTGACATAGGCTACGCTATGCAGAGATCAACACTAGGCTACAACAGGAACTTACCGGTCCCTGGCTTTCTAGTCAGTAAATCACGGAACTCTTCTGCTCCCCTGATTTTGCCAATTTCGAGATTTTGTTGCAATTAATGATAAGATAAAACCAACCCGGCAACAGTTTACAATTCAAACGATTTGGTAAGACTGGCAAAAAAATAAACTGCACACAACTTACACTGACAATCAAAACAAACCTCAAAGTTCGGCACATCAAACTCTGTCTTGTGGATACTTACATAGTACACACCAAGTGAAATCATAGCTGGTTCAATTCTCTGAAAAGTTCCGCACTTCGAAAACTTGTCATCTTGCCTAAGAACTGCTGACCTGAATGTTTATCAACTGGTCACAGAA
>CM054151.1:5193456-5200956 GCA_028751875.1 Rapana venosa
TATGCACGCACAGCACGCACACACGCAACGGCGTGCGCGCGCACCACACACACGCATGCACGCACGCATACAGACATACACACATACAGACATTACACACATACAGACACAACACACACACACACCCACACACCACACACACACACACACATACACACACACACACACACACACACACGGATGAGACTATAAACCGAGGCCCCATGTTCGAACGCATGCAGAACATCTTGCGCACACGTTAAATCCTGTTCCGCTTTTCGGAAGAGTAGGCCATTGTGTGCCGGTGGAAACTGATGACAAAATTTACAAAACCGCATACACACGGGGACTGGATATAAAAAAGCACATGAGTGCTTATTCCATTATCCTTGATATAAAAGAATAAATAAATAAATAAAATAATGAAAAATAAAACACACGAAACCCACCCCCACCCACCCACCCCCATCCCACACACACGAACACCCACACTCATCCGCCCCCCCCCCCCTCCCCCACACACGACCCCCCCCCCCCCTCCCACCCACAACCACCCTCTCCCCCCTCTCACCCCCCCCCCACCCCCCCCCTCCCACACACGACCCATCTTCCACGCCCCACACCCTCCCACCCACACACCATCCCTCCCCCTCCCACCCCCCCCCCCCCCCCCTCCCACACACGACCATCTCCACGCCCCCCCCCCCCCCACCCACAACCACCATCTCCCTACCCCCCCCCCCCCCCCACCACACACACAAACGGTGACAGACCTTTTCAGGATGCCCTCCAGCGTCTGAAATTCCCCCCGGGACTTTCTAATCTCACTGGAGGTCCGGCCCAGAAACTCCTCGAAGGTGGACAGCAGGTCAGGCTCCTCGTTGTGCAGCTTCTGCCACATGGCCTTCACCACATCCTCGCTGCAGCACATCACCCACATCACATCACATCACATCACATCACCCACATCACATCACATCACATCACATCACCCACATCACATCACATCACATCACCCACATCACATCACATCACATCACCCACATCCCATCACCCCACATCACATCACATCACCCAATCACATCACATCACCCACATCACATCACCCACATCACATCACATCACCCACATCACATCACATCACCCACATCACCCACATACCATCACCCACATCACATCACCCACATCCCATCACCCACATCACATCACCCACATACTACATCACCCACTATCCCCACCACAATCCCATCACCCACATCACATCACCCACTCCATCACCCCATCACATCACCCACACTCACATACATCACCCACACCACATCACCCACATCACATCACATCACCCTCATCACATCACCATCACCACATCACATCACATCACCCATATCACATCACAATCACCCACATCACATCAACCCACCATCACCCACACCACACATCACCCACATCACATCAACATCCATCACATCACCCACATCACATCACCCACATCACACACATCACATACCCACATCACAATCACCCAACCCATCACATAACCCACATCACATCACATCACCCACATCACCATCACCCCACATCACACCACACCACATCACAATCACCCACATCACATCACACCCACATCACATCACACTCACCCACATCACATCACCACACACACCATCACATCACTCCCATCACACCACCCATATCACACCACCACATCACATCACATCACCCACATCACATCACACCACACACATCACACCACCCACATCACATCACACCACACCACAATCACCATCACCACACTCACACATCACCCACATCACATCACACACATCACATCACACACATCCACATCACCCACATCACAATCACATCACCCACATCACCCACATCACATCACACCACACCCAACATCACACCACATCACATCACATCACCCACATCACACTCACCCACATCACATCACATCACCCACATCACATCCACCCACATCACACCACACCCACATCATCACATCACCCACATCACATCACCCACATCACATCACCACATCACATCACATCACATCACATCCCCACATCACATCACCACATCACCATCATCACCACCCACATCACCATCACCCACATCACATCACCCACATCACATCCCCACATCACCCACATCACATCACCCACATCACATCACCCCATCACATCACCACATCACACACCACATCACATCACCCACATCACATCACATCACCCCACATCACATCACATCACCATATCACATCACCCACATCACATACATCACACACCACATCACATCACATCACCCACATCACATCACATCACCCACACACACACAATCATATCAACCCACATCACATCACACACATCACCCACATCACATCACCCACACCACATCCATCACATCACCCACATCACATCACGTCACATCACCCACATCACATCACCCACATCACATCACATCACCCACATCACATCACCCACATCACATCACACACATCACATCACCCACATCACATCACCCACATCACATCACACCACACACATCTCCTTAACGCCTTAAAGCGCCCGCGCGCGCGCACCACACACACACACACAACACACACAACACACACACACACACACACACACACACACACACACACACACACACACACACACACACACACACACACACACACACACGCCGCGCGCACACACACACACACACACAACACACGCACACACACACACACACACACACACGCACGCACGCACGCACGCACGCACGCGCACGCACGCACGCACGCACGCACGCACACACACACACACACACACACAGAATACGGGGACGGGATAGCCTAGTGGTTACAACATTGCGCTCGCAATCTGACGACCCAGGTTCGATTCTCGTTCAAGGGAGATATTTTCCCCTGGAGTTAACATCAGTGCCGACTTCACTCTCCCCAAAGTCCTTCGGATGAGACTATAAACCGAGGCCCCGTGTTCGAACGCACGCAGAACATCTTGCGCACACGTTAAATCCTGTTCCGCTTTTCGGAAGAGTAGGCCATTGTGTGCCGGTGGAAAAAGACGGCAAAATTGACAAAACTGCATATACACGGGGACAAGCTGTAAAAAACAGCACATGAGTACTTATTCCATTATCCTCGATATAAAAGAATAGATAAGACACACACACACACACACACACACACACACGCACGCACGTACGCACGCACACACGCACGCGCGCGCACACACCCCACACACACACCCACACCCACACACACACACACACACAGAGGCGGAGGAGATAGAGAAGCAGGAGGAGGAGAAGAAAGAAGAAGAGGAAGAAAGAGAAGAGGAGGAGACTGACAAACTCAGACAGCTACAGAGAAAAACGAACAACTCAAAACAAAGACTGCTCTATTGACAAACACACTGGGACATCTTTTTCGGTTTTCTGCTTTGTTTTTTTGATTATCACACGTCTTGTATTGAAATGGCGCAGGCAAAAACATTCACAAATATTGCTCTGAAATAGAACAAGAAGGCAGATCATCACACATATTGTGTTTGAAAAAAAGAAAAAAGAAAGGACAATAAGAAAAGAAGAAGAAGAAGAAGAAGAAGAAGAAGAAGAAGAGGCTTAAAAAGACAAACTAATGCATGTACGTCTTATAATGATTCTAGATAACAGACAGCTTTATACGCCAAAGACCTTCTTGTGACACTTTAAAATCTGGCATCAAGACATATTTGTTTCAGACCTAAGAATTTCCTCTCCTGTTTCATTTCATAGCTATCCCTGCTTTTCAACAGCCAAAAATTCCATCACCCTGCCAAAGTGTACAACCTGTGTGTGTGTGTGTGTGTGTGTGTGTGTGTGTGTGTGTGTGTGTGTGTGTGTGCATTTGGACTTGTTAGAACTATTACTTGCTATTGGTTGCATGACTGTGTAAGAATGAGTTGAGTGCAAGCGCTTTGATTCGTTGATTCGTCTGTGCAAGATACAGCGCTATATAAATTCCATTTATTATCATGATGATGATGATGATGATGATGATGATTATGATGTGAAACGTAGACCATAACAGCAGACATTGAAAACAGGACACAGGCAATGGAGATGAGGTACTTTCGCAAACTCCTTGGTATCTCACACAAGAGATCACATCACTAATGAGGTAGTGAAGGCCAGAATTTAAAAAAACCCCACTATAGGACCATACGAAGACCTCAGTGAAAAAAACCGCAAACTAAAGTGGTTCGGGCACGTCAACACGAACAGCACACTTGAGACACGTAAGGTAAAGGTAAAGGAGTCCCATAACCTATAAGGTCGTAAGGGGAGCGAGGCGTCAGAGACCTCACTTCTCTAGGGCCAGCATATTGAGGGCAGCGGCGCCCATCTCCTCTCCCTCGCTGCTTTACCTTCCCTGACCCTAAAGAGGCAGGTACCCATTTACAGCTGGGTGAACTGGGGGGACTGTACTGAAGCCAAGGCACGGCGCAAACGGTCACCCATCCAACTGGTAACCACGCTCGACGCTGCTTAACCTTAGCTGGGGGAAAGCGAGTGCTCCGACCACTGAACTATCCCGTCCCCTTGAGACACGCACAGAGAGAAAGAAAGCAAGACGTCCTCAACACAGAGCTGCTCTACTCACTCCTGGAAGACGCCTCTGCAGTCGTTGGTCATCATCATGTCTTCGAAAGCTCGGTCCGCGTTCACCTTCTCCCCTCCCTGGCCCTCGAAGACGTCCCCGTCCTCCCCCTCCCCCTCCTCGCCCATCTCCGTCATCTTGGCGTTGCTCTGCCCATCTCCTCGGCTTTTCAGGCCCAGGAAAGCGCCTGCGGATGTCAAGAGAGAAAGTCATCGTTAGTGGCTGGTTATCCCCGAAGTCGGAATGCCGCTACCTAAAGGGTGGTGGGTGGTGGTGGTGGGGTGGTGGTGGTGGTGGTGGTGGTGGTGGGGGTGGTGGTGGTGGGGTGGTGGTGGTGATGGGGTGGGGTGGTGGTGGTGGTGGTGTGGTGGTGGGTGGGGTGGTGGTGGTGGTGTGGTGTGGGGTGGTGTGGTGGTGGTGGGGTGGGGTGGTGGTGGGGTGGTGGTGTGGTGGTGGTGGTGGTGGGGTGGGGTGGTGGTGGTGTGGGGTGGTGTGGTGGTGGTGGGGTGGGGTGGTGGTGGGGTGGTGGTGGTGGTGGTGGTGGTGGGGTGGGGTTGGTGGTGGTGGTGGTGGTGGTGGGGTGTGTGGTGGGGTGGGGTGGGGTGGTGGTGGTGGTGTGGTGGTGGTGGGGTGGTGGTGGTGGTGGTGGTGGTGGTGGGGTGGGGTGGGTGGTGGTGGTGGTGATGGTGGTGATGGTGATGGGTGGTGGTGGTGGTGGTGGTGGGGTGGTGGTGATGGTGGTGGTGGTGGTGGTGGTGGTGGTGGGGGTGGTGGTGATGGTGGGTGGTGGTGGTGGTGGTGGTGGTGGGGTGGTGGTGGTGGTGATGGTGGTGGTGGTGGTGGTGATGGTGGTGGTGGTGGTGGTGATGGTGGTGGTGGTGGTGGTGATGGTGGTGGTGGGGTGGTGTGGTTGGTGGTGGTGGTGGTGGTGGGGTGGGATGGTGGTGGTGGGGTGGGGGTGGTGTGGGTGGTGGGGTGGGGGTGGTGGTGGTGGTGGGGTGGTGTGGGGTGTGGGTGGTGGTGGTGGTGGTGGGTGGGTGGTGGTGGTGGGGTGGGATGGTGGTGGTTGGTGGTGGTGGTGGTGGTGGTGATGGTGGTGGTGGGTGGGATGGTGGTGGTGGTGGTGGTGGTGGGGTGGGTGGTGGTGGTGGGGTGGTAGTGGTGTGGGGTGGGTGGTGGTGGTGGTGGGGTGGTGGGGTGGTGGTGGTGGTGTGGGGTGGGTGGTGGTGGTGGTGGTGGTGTGGGGTGGGGTGGTGGTGGTGGTGGTGGTGGTTGGGGGGTGGTGGTGGTGGGGTGGTGGTGTGGGGTGGGGTGGTGGGTGGTGGGGTGGGGTGGGGTGGTGGTGGTGTGGTGGTGGTGGTGGTGGGTGGTGGTGGGGGTGGGTGGTGGGGGTGGTGGTGGTGGGGTGGTGGTGTGGGTGGTGGTGGTGGGTGGTGTGGGGTGGGGTGGGGGTGGTGGTGGTGGGTGGTGGTGGGTGGGGTGGGTGGGGTGGTGGTGGTGGTGGTGGTGGTGTGGGGTGGGGTGTGGTGTGGTGGGGTGGGGTGGTGGGGTGTGGTGGTTGGTGGGGGTTTGGGGTGGTGGGGTGGTGGTGGTGTGGTTGGTGGTGGTGTGGTTGGTGGTGGGGTGGGGTGGGGTGGTGGTGGTGGTGGTGGTGGGGTGGTTGTGGTGGTGGGTGGTGTGGTGGGGTGGGTGGTGGTGGTGTGAGGGTGGGTGGTGGGGTGGTGGGGTGGGGTGGGGTGGTGTGGGTGTTGGGGTGGTGGTGGTGGGGTGGGGTGGTGGTGGTGGTGGTGGTGGGTGGTGGTGGTGTGGTGTGGGTGGTGGTTGGTGGTTGGTGGTGGGTGTGGTGGTGGGTGGGGTGGGGTGGTGGTGGTGGTGGTGGTTGGTAGGTGGGGTGGTGGTGGTGGTGGTGGTGTGGTGGTGGTGGTGGTGTGTGTGGTGTGGGGTGTGTGGTGGTGGGTGGTGGTGGTGGGTGGTGTGGTGGTGTGGGTGGGGTGTGGGGGTGGGTGGTGGTGGTTGGTGGGGTGGGGTGGGGGGTGGTTGTGGTGGTGGTGTGGTGGGGTGGGTGGTGGTAGTGGGGTGGTGGGAGGTGGGGGGGTGGTGGTGGTGGTGGTGGTGGGGGGGTGGGGTGGGGGGGTGGTGGGGTGGTGGGGGTTGGTGTGGGGGGTGGGGGGGGGGTGGGTGGTGGGGGTGGTGTGGTGGTGGTGGGGGTGGGGGGGGTGGGGGGTGGGATGGTGGTGGTGGTGGTGTGTGGTGTGGTGTGGGGGTGGTGTGGGGTGGGGGTGGGGTGGGGGTTTGGTGGGGGTGGGTGTGGTGGTGGGGTGGTGGTAGGGGGGTGGGTGGGGTTGGGGTGGTTGGTGGGGGGGTGGTGGTGGTGGGGGGGGGGGTTTGGGGTGGGGGGTGGGGTGGGGTGTGGGGGGGTGGTGTGGTGGGGTGGTGGTTTTTGGGTGGTTGGGGTGGGGTGGGTAGGGGGGTGGGGGGGGTGGTGGGGGTTTGGGGTGGGGTGGTGGTGGTGGGTGGGGTGGTGTTGGTGGGGTGGTGGTGGTGGGTGGGGGTGGGGTGGGTGGGGGTGGTGGGGTGGGGTGGTGGGTGGTGGTGGGGGGGGTGGGGGTGGGGGTGGTGGTGGTGGTGGTGTGGGGTGGGGTGGTGGTGGTGGTGTGGTGTGGTGGTTGGGGTGGTGGTGGGTGGTGGGGGGTTTGTGTGGGGGGTGGGGTGGGGTGTGGGGATGGTGGTGGTGGTGGGGGGTGGGGGTGGTGTGGGTGGGGTGGTGGTGGTGGTGGTGGTGGTGGTGTGGGGTGGTGGTGGGGGGTGTGGGGTGGTGGTGGTGGTGGTGGTGGGTGTGGGTGGTGGGGGTGGTGGTGGTGGGTGGGTGT
>CM054151.1:5213456-5215956 GCA_028751875.1 Rapana venosa
AGGGAGGGAGGTAGGGAGGTAGGGAGGGAGGGTGGGAGGTAGGGAGGGTGGGAGGTAGGTAGGGAGGAAGGTAAAGAGGGAGGGAGTAGAGAGGGAGGGAGGTAGGTAGAGGGGAGTTAGGGAGGTAGGTATGGAGGTAGGTAGGGAGGGAGGGAGGTAATGAGGGAGGGAGGTAGGGAGGGAGGTAGGGAGGGAGGTAGGTAGGTAGGTAGGGAGGTAGGGAGGGATGTAGGTAGGTAGGGAGGGAGGTAGGGTGGGAGAGAGGTTAGGATGGAGGTAGGTAGGGAGGTAGGGAGTTAGGTAGGGGGGAGTTAGGTAGGGGGGAGTTAGGTAGGGAGGTAGAGAGGGAGGGAGGGAGGGAGAGAGGGAGGTAGGTAGGTAGGGAGTTAGAGAGGGAGGTAGGTAGGGAGGGAGGTAGGGGGGTAGGTAGGGAGGGAGGTAGGGAGGTAGGTAGGGAGGGAGGTAGGGAGGTAGGTAGGGAGGTAGGTAGGGAGGGATGGTAGGGGGGTAGGTAGGGAGGGAGGTAGGGAGGTAGGTAGGGAGGGAGGTAGGGAGGTAGGTAGGGAGGTAGGTAGGAAGGTAGGTAGGGAGGGAGGTAGGGAGGGAGGTAGGGAGGGAGGTAGGTAGGTGGGTAGGTAGGTAGGGAGGGAGGGTGGTAGGGAGGGAGGTAGGGAGGTAGGTAGGGAGGTAGGTAGGGAGGGAGGGAGGGAGGGTGGGAGGGAGGTAGAGAGGGAGGTAGGGAGGGAGGTAGGTGGGTAGGTAGGTGGGTAGGTAGGTAGGGAGGGAGGGTGGTAGGGAGGGAGAGTGGGAGGGAGGTAGGTAGAGAGGGAGGGAGGTAAGGAAGGAGGGAAGGCGGTAGGGAGTTCGGGAGGGAGGGATGGATGTAGGGAGGTAGAGAGAGAGGGAGGGAGGGATGTAGGTAAGGAGATAGGGATGTAGGTAGGTAGGTAGGTAGGGAGGTAGGGAGGTAGGTAGGTAGGGAGGGAGGTAGGGAGGTAGAGAGGTAGGTAGGAGGGAGGTAGGGAGGTAGGTAGGGAGGGAGGGAGGTAGGTAGGTAGGGAGGTAGGTAGGGAGGGAGGTAGGTAGGGAGGTAGGTAGGGAGGGAGGGAGGGAGGTAGGGAGGTAGAGAGGGAGGGAGGTAGGGAGGTAGGGAGGGAGGTAGGTAGGGAGGTAGAGAGGGAGGTAGAGAGGGAGGTAGGGGGGAGTTAGGGAGGTAGGTAGAGAGGGAGGGAGGTAGGGAGGGAGGTGGGTAGGTAGGGAGGTAGGTAGGTAGGTAGGGGGGGTAGGTAGGTAGGTAGGGGGGAGTTAGGTAGGGGGGAGTTAGGTAGGGGGGAGTTAGGTAGGGAGGTAGAGAGGGAGGGAGGGAGGTAGGTAGGGGGCAGTTAGGTAGGGGGGAGTTAGGTAGGGGGGAGTTAGGTTAGGGGGGAGTTAGGTAGGGAGGTAGAGAGGGAGGGAGGTAGGTAGGTAGGGAGGGAGGTAGGTAGAGAGGGAGGGAGGTAGGTAGAGAGGGAGGTAGGGAGGGAGGGAGGTAGGGAGGGAGGGAGGTATGTAGGGAGGTAGAGAGGGAGGGAGGGAGGTAGGGAGGTAGAGAGGGAGGTAGGGAGGGAGGTAGATAGGTAGTGAGGTAGGTAGGTAGGGAGGGAGGGAGGTAGGGAGGAAGGGAGGTGTGTAGGGAGGTAGAGAGAGAGAGAGGGAGAGAGGTGGAGAGGGAGGGAGGGAGGTAGAGTGGGAGGGAGGTAGGTAGGCAGGTAGGTAGGTAGGCAGGTAGGTAGGTAGGCAGGCAGACATGGAAAAAGACACACAGACACACACGCGCGCGCACACACACAAACACACACACACACACACACAAACACACACGCACGCACACACACGCACACACACGCACACACACACACACACACACACACACACACGCACGCACACACACACACACGCACGCACACACACACACGCACACACACACACACACACGTACGGCTTGTTAAGAATAGATTTCAGGTCACTGTTCATTGTTCAGGTCAGTGTTCAGGTCATTGTTTTACTGTTCAGGTCGCTGTTTGATTGCTTAGTTCACTGTTTACTATTCGAGTCTCTGTTTTTTGGTGGGTTTTTTTTACTGTTTAGTTTTGGTCATTATTAAGTTCACCGTTAAGGTCACTGTTCACTGTTCAAATCGCTGTTTATTGTAACATTTTTGTTTATTGTTTAATTCACTGTTCAGGTCATGGTTCACTGTTCATGTCACTATTTAGTCTTCAGCTTTTTTGTTTACTGTTTAGTTCACTGTTCAGGTCACTGTTTACTGTTCAGCTTTTATTTATTGTTTAGTTCACTGTTCAGGTCACTGTTTACTGTTCAGCTTTTATTTATTGTTTAGTTCACTGTTCAGGTCACTGTTTACTGTTCAGCTTTTATTTAATTGTTTAGTTCACTGTTCAGGTCACTGTTTACTGTTCAGCTTTTATTTAATTGTTTAGTTCACTGTTCAGGTCACTGT
>CM054151.1:5223456-5243456 GCA_028751875.1 Rapana venosa
CTATAGGTCAATGTTTTGTACATGTAAAGGTTAAGGTTATATGTCTGTTCAGGTCAATGTTTTGTGTGTGTACAGGTTAATGTTTCGTTGTGTACAGATAAATGTTTTGTACATGTACAAGTCAATGTTTTGTGTTTGTACAGGTAAATGTTTTGTACATGTATAAGTCAATGTTTTGTTCATGTATAGGTCAATGTTTTGTACATGTATAGGTCAATATTTTGTACATGTACAGGTCAATATTTTGTACATGTATAGGTCAATGTTTTGTATATGTACAGGTCAATGTTTTGTAGATGTACAGGTCAATGTTTTGTGTCTTTACAGATGAATGTTTTGTGTCTTCCAGGTAAATGTTTTGTACATGTATAGGTCAATGTTTTGTACATGTATATGTCAATGTTTTGTACATGCATAGGTCAATGTTTTGTACATGTCAATGTTTTGTAGATGTATAGGTCAATGTTTTGTGTCTTTACAGATGAATGTTTTGTGTCTGTCCATGTAAATGTTTTGTACATGTATAGGTCAATGTTTTGTACATGTATAGGTCAATGTTTTGTACATGTATAGGTCAAAATGTTGTACATGTACAAATCAATGCTTTTAAATGTACAGGTCAATGTTTTGTACATGTAGAGGTAAATGTTTTTAAATGTTCAAGTCAATGTTTTCTAATGTATAGGTCAATGTTTTGTTCATGTAAAGGTTAATATTTCGTGTCTGTAAGGTCAAAATGTTGTACGTGTACAAGTCAATGTTTTGTGTCTGTACAGCTCAATGTTTTGTATATTTACAGGTCGGTATTCTGAAAGCAAATTTACTCAGTCAGCTGCTGATGTTGACGACGACAGTCGGCAGCCATTTCAAATTGAAAAAAAGTGAAACATTTATCTGAACATTACGAATAAGGTACTTAAACATTAAGATCGTATTAGACAGAGTGCAAAAGCTGAAGTCATGAAGACTTCTTTCCCCAACAAATACAAGCAAGATAACACAATAAAAATCAATACAATACACAAGAACACAACACAATGCAATCCTATACACAAAAATACAATACAATACACAACAATACAATACTATGCAATATAATACAACACAACACATTAAAATCAATACAATACATTGCAATACAACGCAACACAATACAATACAATACAACACAATGCAATACAACGCAATACAACACAATGCAATGTAATGCAATACAATACAATGCAACACAACATAATACAAATCAATACAATACACAACACCACACTACAATACAATACGTTGCAAGACAACATAATGCAGTACAAAAGAAATACAATACAGTAATGCACAATCCAATCCAACCCAACCGTTTTGTAGACAATCACTCTTACTATCCCATCCATCCATCCATCCATCCATCCATCCATCCATCCATCCATTTTGTAGGCCATTGTGTGCCAGTGGGAACGGATGACAAAATTTACAAAACTGCATACACACGGGGACAGGATGAAGAAACGCACACGAGTATTTATTCCATTATTCTCGAAATAAAAGAATAAATAATAAAAAACCCATACATACATACATACATACATACATACATACATACATACATACATACATACACACATACACACATACATACATACATACATGCATAAACAGAGAAATGCACATATAAACACAGTAATCCAAGCAACAAACTCACCATAATGAACACCACAGAGAACAAACCGCTCACCGCCCAATCAATATCCTCCACAGGTAAGGGAAATAAGTCTTTCTTGATCAAGAAGGGAGGGGAAAAAACCCACCCCAAACCCAAACTCTCCAATAAGAACAACAACAAAACCCACCACACCCCCAACCCAGAATTGATGAAAATCACAAATCACGGCAGACAATATCACCCTGACACCTGCCCAAACATCAAAGGACTTCATTCACATTCACATACACACACAGCAGCAAGAACGATAATAATCTTAGTCAGCAGTCTCTCCGCATCACACGTGTCAAAGTTCTTCACTGTCGGAGAGAAAAAACAACCCTCCAAACATATCGTGCAGTCAAGACGCAAGCAGACGACACATGCCACAGCTAAACAGGTCACGTGGCTCCTTCTTTTGTTCCTCATCGAACTGTGGATTGTGTTAGATCGAATTTTCCCCCTCGGTGGAGTAACAGGGGAGGGAGGGAGGAGGAGGGGGTGTTGGGTTTCTTTTAGGTCCCCGCCTCCACTCTGGTGTTTCTTATGTAAATCCTTCTGGGTCAAAAACAGTGACATGCTTAAATTAAAAAAAAAAATCATGTTGTAGTAAAACGGTAGATTCTGTCTGATACCGCTTACCAACAGTGACTGGTTTCTCTGTCAAAACAGAGACTGGTTTCTATCTGATACTATGTCAAAACAGAGACTGGTTTCTATCTGATACTATGTCAAAACAGAGACTGGTTTCTATGTCAAAACAGAGACTGGTTTCTATCTGATACTATGACAAAACAGAGACTGGTTTCTATCTGATACTATGACAAAACAGAGACTGGTTTCTATCTGATACTATGTCAAAACAGAGACTAGATTCTATCTGGTAATATGTCAAAACAGAGACTGGATTCTATCTGGTAATATGTCAAAACAGAGACTGGTTTCTATGTGAAAAACAGTGACTGGTTTCTATCTGATACTATGTCAAAACAGAGACTGGTTTCTATCTGATACTATGTCAAAACAGAGACTAGTTTCTATCTGATACATGTCAAAACAGAGACTGGTTTATGTTACTATGTCAAAACAGTGACTGGTTTCTGATACCATGTCAAAACATTGACTGGTTTCTGATACTATGCCAAAACAGAGACTGGTTTCTATGTCAAAACAGAGACTGGTTTCTATCTGATACTATGACAAAACAGAGACTGGTTTCTATCTGATACTATGACAAAACAGAGACTGGTTTCTATCTGATACTATGACAAAACAGAGACTGGTTTCTATCTGATACTATGTCAAAACAGAGACTAGATTCTATCTGATACTATGTCAAAACAGAGACTGGATTCTATCTGGTAATATGTCAAAACAGAGACTGGTTTCTATGTCAAAACAGTGACTGGTTTCTATCTGATACTATGTCAAAACAGAGACTAGTTTCTATCTGATACTTGTCAAAACATTGACTGGTTTCTGATACTATGCCAAAACAGAGACTGGTTTCTATGTCAAAACAGAGACTGGTTTCTATCCGATACTTTTAAAACAGTGACTGGTTTATGTTACTATGTCAAAACAGTGACTGGTTTATGTTACTGTCAAAACAGTGACTGGTTTCTGATACTATGTCAAAACAGTGACTGGTTTATGTTACTATGTCAAAACAGTGACTGGTTTCTATGTAACACTATGTCAAAACAGTGACTGGTTTATATCTGATATTATGTCAAAAACAGTGACTGGATTCTATCTGATACTATGTCAAAACAGGGACTAGTTTCTATCTGATACTTGTCAAAACAGTGACTGGTTTCTGATACTATGTCAAAACACTGACTGGTTTATGTTACTATGTCAAAACAGAGACTGGTTTCTGATACTGAGACTGGTTTCTGATACTATGCCAAAACAGAGACTGGTTTCTATCTGGTAATATGTCAAAACAGAGACTGGTTTCTATGTGAAAAACAGTGACTGGTTTCTATCTGATACTATGTCAAAACAGAGACTAGTTTCTATCTGATACTTGTCAAAACAGTGACTGGTTTATGTTACTATGCCTAAACAGAGACTGGTTTCTATCTGGTAATATGTCAAAACAGAGACTGGTTTCTATGTGAAAAACAGTGACTGGTTTCTATCTGATACTATGTCAAAACAGAGACTAGTTTCTATCTGATACTTGTCAAAACAGTGACTGGTTTATGTTACTATGCCAAAACAGAGACTGGTTTCTATGTCAAAACAGAGACTGGTTTCTACCTGCTACTTGTTAAAACAGTGACTGGTTTCTGATACTATGTCAAAACAGTGACTGGTCTCTGATACTATGTCAAAACAGAGACTTTTTCTATGTAACACTATGTCAAAATAGAGACTGGTTTATATCTGATATTATGTCAAAAACAGTGACTGGATTCTATCTTATACTATGTCAAAACAGAGACTGGTTTCTATCTGATACTATGTCAAAACAGACTGGTTTCTATCTGATACTATGTCAAAACAATGACTGGTTTTTGATGCTATGTCAAAACAATGACTGGTTTTTGATACTATGTCAAAACAGTGACTGGTTTTTGATACTATGTCAAAACAGTGACTGGTTTTTGATACTATGTCAAAACAGTGACTGGTTTTTGATACTATATAAAAATAGTGACTGGTTTTTGATATAATTATGTCAAAACAGTGACTTGTTTCTATGTCAAAAGTGACTGGTTTTTGATACTATGTCAAAACAGTGACTGGTTTCTATGTCAAAAGTGACTGGTTTCTGATACTATGTCAAAACAGTGACTGGTTTTTGATACTATGTCAAAACAGTGACTGGTTTTTGATACTATATAAAAATAGTGACTGGTTTTTGATATAATTATGTCAAAACAGTGACTTGTTTCTATGTCAAAAGTGACTGGTTTTTGATACTATGTCAAAACAGTGACTGGTTTTTGATACTATGTCAAAACAGTGACTGGTTTTTGATACTATATGAAAATAGTGACTGGTTTTTGATATAATTATGTCAAAACAGTGACTTGTTTCTATGTCAAAATAGTGACTGGTTTTTGATACTATGTCAAAACAGTGACTGGTTTCTATGTCAAAACAGTGACTGGTTTTTGATACTATGTCAAAACAGTGACTGGTTTTTGATACTATGTCAAAACAGTGGCTGATTTCTATGTCAAAACAGTGACTGGTTTTTGATACTATGTCAAAACAGTGACTGGTTTTTGATACTATGTCAAAACAGTGACTGGTTTCTATGTCAAAACAGTGACTGGTTTTTGATACTATGTCAAAACAGTGACTGGTTTTTGATACTATGTCAAAAAAGTGACTGGATTTTGATACTATATCAAAATAGTGACTGGTTTTTGATATAATTATGTTAAAATAGTGACTTGTTTCTATGTCAAAACAGTGACTGGTTTTTGATACTATGTCAAAGCAGTGACTGGTTTTTGATACTACGTCAAAACAGTTGATGTTTGAGCGGTGGACAAAGAACAAGAATTCCACTGTCCGTGTTAAAACAGTGTTTTCTATAGAGTTCTACAGTATGTGTTAAAACATTGGTTGTTCTTTGCTATGAATTCTACTGTATGTATTAAAACGACTGGGTTTTTAAGAAATGTGAATTCTATTGTCTGTGTTAAAACATTGTCTGTTTTGTATAAATTCTACTGTTTGAGTTAGAACATTGTCTGCTTTGTATAAATTCTACTGTTTGAGTTAGAACATTGTCTGTTTTCTATGAATTCTACTGTCTGTAGTAAAACATTATCTGTTTTATACAGAGTTCTACTGTATGTGTTAAACCATTGTCTGCTGCCTATGGGATATGATTGTCATGTTTGAACTATGTTATGTAAGATATTCACCGACACTGTCAAAGCTTTGTAAGGAATTATACTTATCTGTGTGATAACTTTGTCTGTTTTGTAAGGAATTATACTGGTCTGTGTCATAGGTTTGTCTCTTTTGTAAGGAATTATACTGGTCTGTGTGATAACTTTGTTTTGTAAGGAATTATACTTATCTGTGTGATAACTTTGTCTGTTTTGTAAGGATTTGTACTTATCTGTGTGATAACTTTGTCTGTTTTGTAAGGATTTGTACTTATCTGTGTGATAACTTTGTCTGTTTTGTAAGGAATTATACTTATCTGTGTGATAACTTTGTCTGTTTTGTAAGGATTTGTACTTATCTGTGTGATAACTTTGTCTGTTTTGTAAGGATTTGTACTTATCTGTGTGATAACTGTGTCTGTTTTGTAAGGAATTATACTTATCTGTGCCATAACTGTGTCTGTTTTTTTCAGGAATGAACTGCCTTCGGATGAGAATATTGAGAATATAAACCGAGGTCCCGTGTGCAAACGTACGCAGAACACCTTGCGCACACGTTAAAACCCATTCCGCTTTTCGGAAGAATAGGCCATTGTGTGCCGGTGGGAACGGACGACAAAATTGACAAGACTGCATACACACGGGGACTGGATGTAAAAAAGCTCACGAGTGCTTATTCCATTATCCTCGAAATAACAGAATAAATAAATAAATGATAAATAAATATCTTCATTCACTGCGTTTTGTATCCCTTTTCCTCAATAATTTTTTGTTCTAATAATAAAACTAATATATGGAATTTATCTAGCGCTTAATCTTGTAAAGCAAACAAATCAAAACGCTTGCATCCATATCATTCACGCGCATGCGACCATTCACAAATAAGATTAACAAATTATACGTTTTTACACACATACACACACACACAACACACACAAACACACACACACACACACACACACACACACACACACACACACAACACACACACACACACACACACACACACACACACACACTACGGCAAAGTGATGGAGATGGAGGAGACTGATTGACAGTAGGGACAGATCAATTACGGCGTATTAGTGCAATTCGAAAGTACCTGTCCACAGATGCAACATCAAAACTCGTGGCATCTCTCATTCTTTCACGTCTGGACTATTGCAATTCTCTTTTGGCTGGTCTGCCAGCATCATCTATCCACTCCCTTCAACGTATTCAAAACTCTGCAGCTCGACTAGTCCTCAGAAAGAAAAAATCTGAGCACATTACCCCTCTCTTGCGATCTCTCCACTGGCTGCCTGTGCCACAAAGAATAAACTATAAGATCAGTACCCTCTGTTACAAATGTCTCCCAAAACAGCACCCTCCTACCTCTGTGAATGTCTCCACCTGTACACCCCTTCTCGTTCCCTTCGCTCTGCTGCAGATTCCTTGTGCTTACAAATACCTAGATTCAACCAGTCCACTGTTGGCCGTCGCTCTTTCTCTGTTTCTGGTCCATCGATTTGGAATGGCCTCCCTATCTCTCTTCGCCAAAGACCTTCTTGTGACACTTTTAAATCTGGCCTCAAGACATATTTGTTTCAAACCTAAGAATTTCCTCTCCTGTTTCATTTCATAGCTATCCCTGCTTTTCAACAGCCAAAGATTCCATCACCTTGCCAAAGTGTATAACCTGTGCATTTGGACTTGTTAGAACTATTACTTGCTATTGGTTGCATGACTGTGTAAGAATGAGTTGAGTGCAAGCGCTTTGATTTGTCTGTGCAAGATACAGCGCTATATAAGTTCCATTTATTATTATTATTATTATTAGATGTGAGGTGTAGTGATGGAGGAAGATCCTAGGTAGGAAATCAGTGTCTTGAGGCTGGATTTTAAAGTGTCAAATGAAGGATTTCGGCGAAGGGAGAGAGGGAGGTCATTCCAGAGAGATGGACCAGAAATAGTGAAAGAACGACGGCCGAACTGGATTGTTTGAACTTGGGTATTAGTAAGCACATGTTCTGTGTTGTATTCTTACTTGTAAAAAGAAAATAAAACCCGCTGTACCTATGCATAACTCACGTGAGATTGCTTTAATTTGCTCTTAAAAGCAAAATATCGCACGAAGTAATATTTTTGAGTTGGTTAGTATCAGTACTATTGCTAAGCAAAATTGGTGTGTGTGTGTGTGTGTGTGTGTGTGTGTGTGTGTGTGTGTGTGTGTGTGTGTGTGAGCCAGACAGAAAGAGGCAGAGAGAGAGAGAGAGAGAGAGAGAGAGAGAGAGAGAGAGAGAGAGAGAGAGAGAGAGAGAGAGAGAGAGAGAGAGACAGAGGCAGACAGAGAGAAAAAGAGAGAGACAGAGAGACAGAGACACAGAGAGACAGAGACACAGAGACAGACTGGAGACAAGGGACAGCACGTATTTCTGGAAGTGAAAAAAGTGAGGTATGTGACAACGAACATTTGAGAGACAGAAAGGGAGAGAGGGAGAGAGAGAGAGGGAGAGAGAGGGAAAGAGGGAGAGAGAGAGAGAGAGAGGGAGAGAGAGAGAGAGAGAGAGAGAGAGAGAGGGAGAGAGAGAGAGATAGACAGACAGACAGGGAGAGAGAGAGAGAGAAGAGGGGAGAGAGAGAGAGAGAGAGAGAGGGAGAGAGAGAGAGAGAGATAGACAGACAGACAGACAGACAGAGAGAGAGAGAAAAGAGAGAGAGAGAGAGAGAGAGAGAGAGAGCAGAGAGAGAGAGAGACAGACAGGGAGAAAGAGATACAGGGAGAGAGCGAAAGAGAGAGACATAAAGAGAGAAAGAGAAAGAAAGAAAGAAAGAAAGAAAGAGCGAGAGAGAGAGAGAGAGAGAGAGAGAGAGAGAGAGAGAGAGAGAGAGAGAGAGAGAGAGAGAGAGAGAGAGAGAGCGAGAGAGAGAGAGAGAGAGAGAGAGAGAGAGAGAGAGAGATTGAGGGCAGAAGAGAGAGCACGTATCCTTGGGAGAAAGGGGAAAGAAGCGAGGTATGTGCTAATAAGCAGTTTACAGACACACTTTGTTTGCAAGCTATTCGGTTGCTGTGCACAGTACCCAGGGGGACGAGATAGCCTAGTGGTTAGAACATTGCGCTCGCAATCTGACCACCCGGGTTCGATTCCCGTTCAAGGGGATATTTTCCCCCGGAGTTAACATCAGTGCCGACTCCACTCTCCCCAAAAGTCCTTCGGATGAGACTTTAAACCGAGGCCCCGTGTGTGAACGCACGCAGAACATCTTGCGCACACGTTAAATCCTGTTCCGCTTTTCGTAAGAGTAGGCCATTGTGTGCCGGTTGGAACCGATGACAACATTTACAAAACCGCATACACACGGGGACTGGGGGTAAAAAAAAGCACATAAGCGCTTATTCCATTATCCTCGATATAAAAGAATAAAATAAAATAAATAAAGTATTGGGTACAACCAGGTGAGTTGTCAAAACTTTTCTGTCATCTCAGATTTCGTGTACACGATCTTATAATTATCCAACCTCTCCCGTGGGGATTGCCAGGGAGCCTGTCAGTGTAAACAGCATCCCCACCTTCTCGAAATTCTGTGCAGTCCTTGGTGGATCGATGGTCTAGAGGTAACGCGCCTGTCTAGAAAGCGAAAAATCCGGGTCGGAAGTGTGCGGTGGTTCGCATCCCGTTTGAACCCGAAACTTTTTTTCACCATCCATTAGACCATGAGTAGTTGTCTGGGCGCTAGTCTTTCGGATAAGACGATAAACCGAGGTCCCGTGTGTCACACATGATCATTTAGCGCACGTAAAAGAACCCACGACAACAAGAGTTGTCCTTGGCAAAAATCTGTAGAAAAAAGCCACTCTGAAAGAATTGTAGCCGGTTAATTAAAGTGCGTCGGGACGGGAGAGCTCAGTGGTCAGAGCACTCGCTTTCCAACAGCTAAGGTTAAGTTTTAAGTTTTGTAAGTTTAAGTTTGTTTATTGTTTTATATCGAGGATAATGGAATAAGCACTTATGTGCTTTTTATATCCAGTCCCCGTGTGTATGAGGTTTTGTAAATTATGTCATCTGTTCCCACCGGCACACAATGGCCTACTCTTACGAAAAGCGGAACAGGATTTAACGTGAGCGCAAGATGTTCTGCGTGAGTTCACACACGGGGCCTCGGATTATAGTCTCATCCGAAGGTTAAGCAGCGTCAAGCGTGGTTACCAGTTGGATGGGTGACCGTTTGTGCGCCTTGGCTTCAGTACAGTTCTCCCAGTTCACCCAGCTGTAAATAGATACCTGCCCTCTTTAGGGTCAGGGAAGGTAAAGCAGCGAGGGAGAGGAGATGGGCGCCGCCCTCAATATGCTGGCCCCTGGAGAAGCTAGGTCTCTGACGCCTCGCTCCCCTACGACCTTAAAGTGTGGCCCGTTAAATTGTAACCATTTAATACGTAGCCCGTTAAACTGTAACCATACAAAGGAAGGTGGCAGGATGGTTAAGACCTTCTCCTGCCTAACATGTAAACCGTGAGGTTCTGGGTTCCATTCCCAGCCTCGCCCTTTCTTTCCAGTTTGACAACAAAATCGAACTGAATGTCAACGTCCTTCGGGTGAGACTATAAAGCGAGGGCCCGTGTGTAAATGCACACAGAACATCTTAATACTACTACTACTACTACTACTACTACTACTACTACTACTACTACTACTACTACTACTACTACTACTACTACTACTACTACTACTAATAATGTATGGAATTTATATAGCGCTGAATATTATAAAGCAACAAATCAAAGCGCTCTTTCATATATTACAAACCCGTTCTGCCTTTTGGAAGAGTTGGCCATTTCTTGCTGGTGGGAAATGAGAAAGGGCTTAAAATAAGCTGTAGCCCGAGGCATTTTCCCCTTGCTGTATTGTTGCCTACTTATAATATAATTATGTGCATTGAATAAACAATATTTAAACCAAATAATGACAATTTAAGGGAAAAAACCACGCATGCACACAGGTGTGGTGTTTAGACACCATCCCTGAAGTCGGAATGCGGGTACCTAAGTGGTGGTGGTGGTGGTGGTGTGTGTGTGTGTGTGGGGGGGGGGGGGGGGGGTAGGGGTATGGGTATGGTCGCATACGCAACATTCTCATTATTGGTGAACCTCGGAGCTCTAGCCGAGGAACGGGAATACAAAATGAGTGGAAGGTAAAGATAAAGGTGTCCAATAACCTATGTGGTCGTAGGAGAGCAAGGCGTCAGAGACCTCACTTCTCTAGGGCCAGCATATTGAGGGCGGCGCCAATCTCCTCTCCCTCGCTGCTTTACCTTCCCTGACCTTAAGGAGGCAAGCACCCATTTACAGATGGGTGAACTGGGGGACTGTACTGAAGCCAAGGCGCGCAAACGGTCACCCATCCAAGTGGTAACCACGCTCGATGCTGCTTAACCTTAGCTGGGGGGAAAGCGAGTGCTCTGACCACTGAGCTATCCCGTCCCCTGATACAGTTAAAATGACACAGCCACGAAAGATGCTAGCTGACAGAGCAGAATGCAGAGAGGCTGTGTTGCACAGCTGATTGACTGGTCGTTATTCTAACCCTCGCCCTCATCCTTACCTTCACCTCACCTCACCCTCAACTCACCCCACCCTCACCTCACCCCACCCTCACCTCACCCTTACCTCACCCTCACCTCACCCCACCCTCAGCGCCAACACTGGCAACAGCAGGTGAGCTATGTCCTGGTCGATAGGAGACTTTTCATCAAGTCCCAACCCCCCTCCCCAGTCCCCCCCCCCTCCTATATCCTCCCTCCCCAGCCTTCACACAGTAAGAATAGACATAAAGAATGTTCAATATTCCTCCTCCTCTCCCCCCAAAAGCCTGTGCGCCGCTGTACATGTACCGTACTTCATGTACAAACCGTATACAATAACGTCAAGATTACGCAATATCTGATCGTTTCACTTTTCGCTCCGTAGTAAAAGGTAAAGGTGTCCCCGTAACTTATGCGGTCTTTGGAGAGCGTGGCGTCAGAGACCTCAACTTCTCCAGGGGCCAGCATATTGAAGGTGGCGCCCATCTCCTCTCCCTCGCTGCTTTACCTACCCTGACCCTAAAGAAGTCAGGTACCCATTTACAGCTGTGTGAACTGGAGGACTATACTGAAACCAAGGCGCGCAAACGTTCACCCATCCAAGTGGTAACCACGCTCAACGCTGCTTTACCCTAGCTTGGGGAAAGCGAGTGCTCTGACCACGGAACTATCCCATCCCCAACGCTCCATACAATTAATTTTTAAAAAGCCAATCCTAACAATGGTATTTACAGCACTGCTGATCTCTGGGGTCACATTAGAGCTGCCTAGCTGTCGCCTCAATTGTTATTCCAGCTGGGAAATAAACCAGGCAGCTCTCTGCACGTTTCACAACCGAGTCAGCAGATGTGACTTTGGTAATTTCATTCAGTTTAGGATGTAGACAGCATATGGAGGATGGTTGGGATTCACAATGGAGAAATAATCGTTTAGTAATTGCTTGCATAATTAAAAGTTCCCGTTTGATTAGGGTACACCAGGCTACAACAACGCAGAACAGATTGGTATCCGCATAGAAGTCTGCCAACAGTGGGATTCTGACAGCAGGCCACGGGCGATAACTCTTCCTCTGACTAATGACGTCACTTCCTTCAGTCACTGTTACACTAACTTCCGAAAGGTGATGTTATGAAACTATACGCTGACGTCACTCTTTCAAGCGGCTGATGAAGATTAAGCAAGTCGCATGGGTTGGTAGGCTAACAAATATTTAGCTCTTCCAATACAATACAGTGCAATGCCTTCTCGTCCATCCTCCTCCCTTTTTTTCCCCCAGAAAGATTTCAAAGATAACAATTCTCGCCCACGCCGAAGTCGGATGCGCTGGGCCTGACTTGTCAGGCGCTTAACGGCAACACAACTGACAGACAACAGTAGCTGCTGTCTACGCGTTCGACGACAAAGAAAACACGGCCTTCTCCGATGACTGTGGGTGACTGTTAACACAGAGGTCATGTCTGGTTCACTGCTGTCATCATCATTAGCTGACAGACAAGGGAGGCTACAATGTCGTCAGCTAGCACAAAGGGGAGACAGTCCTTCCCGCCTTCTACTACCACGGCAAAGACTGATATTCTGTCATTCTGGTGACGGAGAGTGGGTACTGGGTTTCCCGAAGTCGGAAAGTGGCTACCTTCATAGTTGGCAAAAACGGTTACATCCGCAAACACTTCAGCTATTGGTGAACCTTGGAGCTCTAGCCGAGGAACGAAAAAAAAGATACAGGATAAATGATCAGTACGATGATCCACTGGACATCTTATTTTTATAGATGTTAAAAGTGTGTTGTTAAAGGCCATTCGTTGATTTAAAATCAAAAGCACAACTACAGACTGCTGTGAGAAGAAAAGAAATGCATTGCATATGTGGAATAGAATGCAGAATTTTCAGAATGTAAGAAGAAGCACAATGCATATGTAGAATTGGATGCAGAATTCCAGAATGTAAGAAGAAGTGCATTGCGTGATTATGCAGAATGGAATGCAGAGATTTTTCAGAATGCATGAAGAAGCACATTGCGTGGTTATGCAGAGATTTTTCAGAATGCAAGAAGAAGCACAATGCGTGGTTATGCAGAATGGAATGCAAAGATTTTTCAGAATGCAAGAAGAAGCACATTGCGTGGTTATGCAGAATGGAATGCAGAGATTTTTTAGAATGCAAAAAGGAGCACATTGCGTGATTATGTAGAATAGAAAGCAGAGTTTTTTCAGAATGTAAGAAGAAGCACATTGCGTGATTATGTAGAATGGAATGCAGAGTTTCAGAATGCAAGAAAAAGCACTTTGCTTATGTAAAATGAAACGCATAATTTCAGAATGTAAGAAAAATCACATTGCTTTCGTAGAAATGTACTCGGAATTTCAAAATGTAAGAAGACTCACGTTGCTTATATAGAATGGAATACAGAGTTTCAGAATTTAATAAGAAGGGCATTGCGTAAGTAAAATGGAATGCAGAATTTTCAGAATGCAAGAAAAAGTGCAATGCTTATGTAAAACGAAACGAAGAGAGTTTCAGAATGCGAGAAGAATTACATTGCTTAGGTCAAAGTATACTTGCAGTTTCAAAATGGAAAGATAATCAAGTTGCTTACGCCAAAATGTACTTGGAGATACAGAATGGGAGGAGATACACATTGTTTAGGTCAAAATGTACTAGAAATTTCAGAAAGTAAGATGTGATTAGATTCTTACGTCAAAATGTACTAGGAGTTTCAGAAAAGTAAGATGTGATTACATTCTTACATCAAAATGTACTTTGGAGTTTCAGAAAGTAAGATGTGATTACATTCTTAGTCAAAATGTACGTGGAGTTTCAGAAAGTAAGATGTGATTACATTCTTACGTCAAAATGTACGTGGAGTTTCAGAAAGTAAGATGTGATTACATTCTTACGTCAAAATGTACTTGGAGTTTCAGAAAGTAAGATGTGATTACATTCTCACGTCAAAATATTCTTGGAGTTTCAGAATGTAAGATGTGATTACATTCTTACGTCAAAATGTACGTGGAGTTTAAGAAAGTAAGATATGATTACATTCTCATGTCAAAATGTACTAGGAGTTTAAGAAAGTAAGATGTGATTACATTCTGACGTCATAATGTACTGGGAGTTTCAGAAAGTGAGATGTGATTACATTCTTACGTCAAAATGTACTTGGGAGTTTCAGAAAGTAAGATGTGATTACATTCTCACGTCAAAATGTACTGGGAGTTTCAGAAAGTAAGATGTGATTACATTCTTACGTCAAAATGTACTGGGAGTTTCAGAAAGTAAGATGTGATTACATTCTTACGTCAAAATGTACTGGGAGTTTCAGAATAGAAATGTACTCGGAGGGTCAGGATTACGACCCCGGTTCGATTCCCGTTCAAGGGGATATTTTCTCCTGGAGTTAACATCAGTGCAAACTTCACTCTCCCCAAAAGTCCTTCTGATGAGACTCTAAACCGAGGTCCCGTGTGTGAACTCACGCAGAGCATCTTGCGCACACGTTAAATCCTGTTCCACTTTTCGTAAGAGTAGGCCATTGTATGCCGGTGGGAACGGACGCCAAAATTTACAAAACTGCATACACAAGGGGACTGGATGTAAAAAAAGCATGTAAGCGCTTATTCCATTATCCTCGAAATAAAAGAATAAATGAATAAATAAATAAATACATAAATAATCACAGCACATTATTTATTTATTTATTTATTTATTCTTTTATAAGGACACGGACACTAACTGTTTCAGAAGATAAGCAAGGACGACCCTTTTCTGTAGCCTAGAAAAAACCCATATCTGGATTGCGTCCAACTACGTTGAAGACATTTTTTCTATGTGCCTGTTCTTTTAAAAAAAAAAGAGATAATGTATAACCCCGACTTAACCCCCCCTCTCCCTCATATACTGCACAGTGCTACACTTACTGGTAACTGACACAGGTGTGCAGTGTATATGTACAGACAGTACAACAGTATCAACAGGTGTTCACAAGTATGGTTGGTGTGCAATACAACACAGGCAGCAACAGAGAGTATAGACAATACAGACAATAACAACAGGTGTACAGATGTACAGACAACACAGACAGCAACAACAGGTGTGTACATGTATGATAGAGTGTACAAGCCGACACAGACAACAACAAAACAGGTGTGTACATGCATGGTAGGTGTACAAAATAACACAGACAGACAACAACATGTGTGTACATGTATAAAAGAGTGTACAAAACAACACAGACAACAACAAAACAGGTGTGTATATGTATGGTAGAGTATGCAATAACACAGACAACAGGTGTGTACATGTATGGTAAAGTATACAGACAGCATACACAGACAGACAGCAGTAATAACAACAACAACAGGTGTGTACATATATAATAGTTGTACAAAACAACACAGACAACAACAACAACAGGTGTGTACATGTATGATAGTTGTACAAAACAACACAGACAACAACAGATTTGTCCAAATCACACAATGTACATGGAGGTTAATTTCAAAGACTACTTCAACTACTACAGACAATAAACAACAGATGTGTACGTGTATGGCAGATGCACAGACAACACAATCAAAAACAGATGTGTAATGTGTATGTACGGGACAGTACAGTGGTAGAAACAGGTGTGTACATGTGTAGCAGATGAACAGACAGCAACAACAGGTGTGTAATCTTCTTCTTCGTCGAACGCTCAGACAGTAACCATTGTCTGTCAAATAAGCCACAAATACGTTGCGCTGCCGTTAAGCGCCTGACAAGTCAGGCCCAGCGCATTCGACTTAATTGTGGAAGAGAATGGTTATCTTTTAAGTCTTTCTGGGGAAAAAAAGGCAGGAGAATGGACCAAGAAGGCAGAAAATACGACAAGAGAGGAGGCGGTGACAGGAAGAAAAGGAACAAGGCAGAAACAAAGAGAGGGATAGGAAAGAGGGAATTCCTATTACACAATTTCTAGATGGTAAGGATGCTGTTTATGCTGACAGGCCCCCGGCATCCCAACGAGAGCAGCTAAAGGTCTGTGGGCCCGGGTTCGAGCCACCACAGGGATACCCGTTCAAGGGGATATTTTCCCCCAGGAGTTAACATCAGTGCCGACTCCACTCACCCCAAAGTCCTTCGGATGAGACTAAAAACCCAGGTCCCGTATATGAACATAGAATATCTTGTGCTCACGTTAAAACCCGTTCCGCATTTCGGAAGAGTAGGGAATGGCGTAATGGTTGGAACGGATAACAAAATTAAAAAAATAACCCAAATCTTGCGCACACGTTAAAACCCGTTCCGCTTTTCGGAAGAGTAGGGCACTGCGTTCTGGTTGGAACGGATGACACACACACACACACTTACACTCACACACTCAAACACTTACACTCACACACGCACACCACACACTACCCAACCACACACCCCCCACCACACACAGCACGCATTACACAACACACACGCACCACCACACACATCACACACACTACACACACACACACACACACACACACACACACACACACACACACACACACACACACACAAACACACACGCACGCACACAAACACACACACACACAAACCCAAACCCAAGCTCACAATTCGTTCTCAGCATCATCTCCGAAGTCGAAATGCAGCTACCTCAATGGTAAGCAAACGGTCGCATTCGCAAACATCTCACCCAGCAGTGAACTTGGGAGCTCTAGCCGAGGAACGAAAAAAAAACAACCAACAGCAATACACAAATCATATTGAGAGCCACAGCCATATTACTACACACATGCTTGTGGCTCTCATAGACGAAATAGCAGTGTCAGTTTGAAACTAGGAATTCCCGTAATTACAATGTAACAGCCACACCAAAATAACCCTGTACAGTTAAGTAAAGAAAGAAGACCATTGTTCCCTTTTTCTACAGTCGGAAGAAGAAGGTTCGAGTTGGTAAATCATTTTTTACTGGCCCCAAAAGCTGTGTCAGTTATTGATGTCAGCTCATTGCCAAGGCCTACATTAACATGTTGTTATGCTGTACAATGTTGTGTTCAGATTGCCTTCAGCCATGACAAGCTCTTCACATAACAACCTGCACTCTCCTTTAAAGGACTCCACTCTCCCCAAAAGTCTTTCGGATGAGACTATAAACCGAGGCCCCGTGTGCGAACACACGCAGAACATCTTGCGCACACGTTAAATCCTGATCCGCTTTTCGTAAGAGTAGGCCATCGTGTGCCGGTGGGAACAGATGACAGAATTTACAAAACTGCATAAACACGGGGACTGGATGTAAAAAAGCACATAAGTGCTTATTCCATTATTCTCGATATAAAAGAATAAAATAAATAAATAAATACATACAGGAGAGAAAAAAATCCTCTGAAGTCGGAGTATGGCTGCCTATGTGGCGAGGTACTTTCAAAAGAGTCCTACACGCAAACTTCTCATCCGGTGTACTTTTTATCTCACAGTGATTATTCCCAGGTGGGATGAGTGAGTCAGAGTGTGGCATGTTCTGGGTGACCCCCAGGGTGTAAAGCTGGGGAACGCACAACAA
Source organism: Rapana venosa (assembly GCA_028751875.1). Classification (NCBI taxonomy): domain Eukaryota; kingdom Metazoa; phylum Mollusca; class Gastropoda; order Neogastropoda; family Muricidae; genus Rapana; species Rapana venosa. The sequence goes on from CM054151.1 coordinate 5,241,107, forward strand.
CAACATTAACAAACATTTTTAGTTTGATGTCAAGACTGGATTTCTTATCTGTACTGATTTGTTTTTGTATTGTCCCTCCCCCCCCCCCCCCCCCCCCACAAAATGGCGAGACGTTGTGAACTAAACAGAAGTTGTTTCAAACAATGAGGGTGACCTCGTTTAAATAAGGTAAAGGTGTCCCACTACCTATGTGGTCGTAGGGGAGCGAGGCATCAGAGACCTCACTTCTCTAGGGGCCAGCATATTGAGGGCGGCGCCCATCTCCTCTCCCTCGCTGCTTTACCTTCCCTGACCCTAAAGAGGGCAGGTACCCATTGACAGCTGGGTGAACTGGGGTACTGTACTGAAGCCAAGGCGCGCAAACGGTCACCCGTCCAAGTGGTAACCTCGCTCGATGCTGCTTAACCTTGGCTGGGGGAAAGCGAGTGTTCCGACCACGAGCTATGCTGTCCTCGTTTAAACATTAGATATGAAATGGAAAGACCCGGACACATTTTCAGTATGGGAGTGGTTTGTGAGTGTTACACTCTTCAACATCTGTTGTACATCAGCTCATATTTGTTGTGGTTGTCTGATTGTTTTGAGTTATTGTTTGTTTTTTGGGGTGTTTTTTTCCTTGGTGTTGTTGTTGGTGTGGTGTTTTCGTGGTTTTTATGTGGTTTGGATGGTGGTGTATTATTTGCTGTTTTTGTGTGTTTTGGTATTATTGTTGGGTATTTAAAAATAGTTTTTGTGTTATTGTTTTTCGTGTGTGTTTTTAGTATTGTTTGTTATGTTGTTTTGTGTTTTTTTAAAATGCTTTTGGTATTGTTGTTGCTGTTTTTTGAGTTTTGGTTTTGTTGGTTTTTGTGTTTTTCATGTGTTGTTGTTGTTTTGTTGGTCATTTTCAGTCGTTATTGCTTCTTTGAACAACCTAATCTATAAAAATAATCATATACATAATCATCAATATATTATATCTATTCTTATATTATATATATATCTACATATCACTATCACTAATCAGTGTACATACTATTAAATCAAACTGCTAAATGAATCACATTAATCACTATCTATCAACTCTAATAGTGGGGATACACATAAATCAATGAATAATCAAACCTGTAATGTGGAACCACAGAGACTTATAAAACCTGCTAATGTGGAAACCACATGAAACAATGACTTATCAAACCTGCTAATGTGCGAACCACATGAAACAGAGACTGATCAAACCTTCTAATGTGGGAACCACATAAATCAACGACTTATCAAACCTTCTAATGTGGGAACCACATAAATCAACGACTTATCAAAACCTGCCAAATGTGGAAACCACATAGATCAATGACTTATCAATACCTGCTAATGTGGGAACCACATAAATCAACAACTTATCAATACCTGCTAATGTGGGAACCACATAAATCAATGACTTATCAATACCCGCTAATGTGGGAACCACATAAATCAATGACTTATCAAAACCTCAAAAAGGAGGAACCACATAAATCAAACTGTTAACTCGCAGAACCACAGTAAAATTTAATTGATATTTATTAAAATTATTGAGACATTCAAATCCTGCCTCAAAACACACTTATTTTCTACCTGAGACTTCCCCTCATATCTGTCCCTAATTTTCAACAGCATCCTTCACCTCCTAAGTGTGTTTACGAGTGTGTGTGTGTGTGTGTGTGTGTGTGTGTGTGTGTGTGTGTGTGTGTGTGTGTGTGTGTGTGTGTTTATTTATTTATTTAATTTATTTTATTCTTTTATATCGAGGATAATGGAATAAGTACTTATGTGCTTTTTACATCCAGTCCCCGTGTGTATGCGGTTTTAAGTAAATTTTGTCATCTGTTCCCACTGGCACACAATGGCCTACTCTGTGAGTGTGTGTGTGTGTGTGTGTTTGTGTGCGTGCGTGCGTAGGTGCGTGCGCGCACATGGATTTGAAATATGTTGTTCATTATGTTTAAGGAGAGTTGCATGCGTGTAAATGATTTGAATGCAAGCGCTTCGATTTTTTTTTACAAGATTCAGCGCTATATAAATTCCATATTCTTTTTCTTCTTGTTCTTGTTCTTGTTCTTGTTCTTGTTCTTCTTCTTCAAATCTGTTATTGTGGGAATGACATGAATCAAGTCACTGCCAAACTCCTCACATCTCTATCGGTTAAAATCATACACAAAATACACCCCCCCCCCCAAGAAACAAACAAATAAGCTAGCAAACCGTCAAACAAACAAGTACCAACAGAACCTCAGTGAAAGCAATCCACAAGGCGACACTTTCGATGGAGCACATTGTCTTGGTCTCCACAGCATATACCTTGTTTTGATCGATATGTGTGTGTGTGCGTGCG
>CM054151.1:5248456-5253456 GCA_028751875.1 Rapana venosa
CTATATATCAAGCAGATATCATCAGATATGTGTATGAGTGTTTTGAAAAAAGAGAAAAAGAGAAGTAGAATGCAACATGTTTTTAGTGTACATCACTTTTAGCCAAAATAGATAATAATTATAATTGATGTTTTAGTTGTGTCAAATAAGTCTACATGACTTAAATGGCAATAAAGTATTCTGAATCTGAATCTGAATCTACACACACACACACACACACCACACACACACACACACACACACACACACACACACACACACACACACACACACACACACAGAGGGGGGACGGGATAGCCTAGTGGTTAGGACATTGCACTTGCAATCTGACAACCCAGCTTCGATTCCCGTTCAAGGGGATATTTTCCCCTGGAGTTAACATCAGTGCAGACTCCACTCTCCCCAAAAGTCTTTCTGATGAGACTATAAACCGAGGCCCCGTGTGCCAACGCACGCAGAACATCTTGCACACACGTTAAATCCTGTTCCGCTTTTCGTAAGAGTAAGCCATTGTGTGCCGGTGGGAACAGATGACAGAATTGACAAAACCGCATACACACTGGGACTAGATGTAAAAAGAAGCACATAAGTGCTTATTCCATCATCCTCGATATAAAAGAATAAAATAAATAAATAAACAAAAAAAAACACACCCAACACACAAACACACACCCACACACACACACACACACACCCCAACACACCACACCACACACCACCCCTCCCAACCACCCCCCCCCCCCCCCCCCCCCCACAACACACACAAACACACACACACAAACAGACATAACAACACAACTCTCATTACCTTGTTGGGCTGCTGTCCGAACGAACACTGTAACCCTGACAAGATTCTTTCTTCACCACCACAACCACCACTACCACTACCAACCACTACTAGCAACAACAACAAAAGCACTAAGTACAGTAACAGTAACAGAGACAAGCACAGTGCAGTGTGCTGCTTTTTTGGGGGTCGGTTTTTCACAAAAGCGCAGAGAAGTAGAGAGAACGTAAGCACGCTCACACACACACACTCTCTCTCTCTCTCACACACAAATGAGGACTTAATCTCCAGACAAGCCTCTCCCGTGGACTGAACGATCGACTACTCAGCCAAACCAGGCCCTAGACCAGCACAGCACAGCACAGCACAGCACAGAGCAGCGCAGCACAGCACGGCACAGCAGATACGACAATGTTTCTGTCACTCTTTTCTCTCTTCAGTGATAGGTGATTGGTACAGTTTTAACACTTACACTGACTGTGTGGTGGTGTGTGTGTGGGTGGTGTGGGGGGGGGGGGGGGTGGGAGGGGGAGAGGGAGAGGGTGTGTGTGGGATGGTGGTGGAGGGGAGGGTGTGGGAGGGTTGTAGGGGTGGGGTTGGGGGTTGGGGGGGAGGGTGTGTGTGTGTGAGGAGGGGTGGTGTGTGTTTGCGTGTGTGGAGTGGGTGGTTTGGGGTGGTGGGGTTGGAGGGTGTGATTCAGATTCAGATTCAGATTCAGAATATTTTATTGTCATTTAAGTCATGTAGGTGTGGTGTGTGTGTGTGTTGTGTGTGTGTGTGTGTGTGTGTGTGTGTGTGTGTGTGTGTGTGTGTGTGTGTGTGAGTGAGTGAGAGAGAGAGATAGAGAGAGAGAGGGTGTGTGTGATAAGTGTTGCCTGTGTGTGTGTGTGTGTGTGGTGGTGTGAGTGTGTGTGTGTGTGTGAGTGTGTGTGTGTGGCGTGCGTGCGTGATAAGTGTTGTCTGTGTGTGTGTGCGTATGTGTGTGTTGGGGGAAGGGATGTTGTTGGTGTGTGTGTGTGTGTGTGTGTGTGTGTGGTGTTGTGTGTGGTGTGGTGTGGTGTGGTGTGGTGTGTGTTTGTGTGTGTGTGTGGGTGGTGTGTGTGGTGTGTGTGTGTGTGTGGTGTGGTGTTGGTGTGTGTTCGTTCTTGTATTTAACGTCTGTTCCACTAAAAGTAATATTAGACGGTGTGTGTGTGTGCGCGCGCGCGTGTGTGTGTGTGTGCGTGTGCGTGCTCGCGCGTGTTTGTTTGTTCTTATACTTAACGTCTGTTCACAGTAGGTGATATTAGACGGCGCGTGCGTGCGTGCGTGCGTGCGTGTGTGGGCGCGTGGCCTACGCGCGCGTGTGCGTAACAGTGTTTTTGTTTCCAGCTTATAGGGCTGACCCCTCTCCCTTAATCCCCTGCCTCCCGCTACTAGTGGAACAGAAAGACAAAGAAAAGGAAAACACCAGCACACGGCAGTATAGTGACAAATCGGCTCTGTACTGTCCTGGGTCGCGTTCTGTGTGTGTGTGTGTGTGTGTGTGTGTGGTGTGTGTGTGTGTGTGTGTGTGTTGTGTTGTGTGTGTTGTGTTGTGTGTGTGTGTGTGTGTGTGTCTTGTGTTGTGTGTGTGTGTGTCTGTGTATTTGTGTGTGTGTATGTGTGTGTTTTGTGTGTGTGTGTGTGCGTGCGTGTGTGTGTGTGTGTGTGTGTGTTGTGTGTCTGTCAGTGTGTCTGTCTGTCTTTGTGTGTGTGTGTCTCTCTGTGTCTGTCTGTCTGTGTGTCTCTGTGTGTGTGTCTGTGTCTGTCTGTGTGTGTGTCTGTGTGTGTGTGTCTGTGTCTGTCTGTGTGTCTGTCTGTGTGTTTGTGTATGTCTGTCTGTGTGTCTGTCTTGTGTGTGTCTGTCTGTGTGTGTGTCTTGTCTGTCACACTTATCTAATCATCTGTATGTATGTATGTATGTATGTATGTATGTATGTATGTATGTGTGTGTGTGTGTGTGTGTGTGGACAGCTTGTGTCACGTACAGGTAACATTGATCACATGCACAGAAACAGAGACACAGACAGACAATACAGGACAACACATCATCATTACTTGGGGGAAACTAAGAGCGATACACACACACACGCGGTGCGCGACGCACGCACACGCACAAATACACACACACACGTGCACAACACACGCATCATCTAATATACTTACATGAACAGAAGTTAAATAGAGAGCGAACACACACATGCACATACACAAACACACATAACCACGCGCGCGCGCCCAAAAACACACATACACACCACAACAACACCACAGAACGACAACAATCACACAATAGAACACATCAAATAATAAAGACAACGACACACGCCAAACACAACACAAGCAACACTGTCACTCCTCCTCTACACACACACACACACGAGCGCACACGCGCACACTCAGAACAACACACAACAAACACACAACAACACACACATCTCAATCATTGCATAACAACATGAAAAAGAACGCACAACACAACACTGACATAATACATACTCTCACATCATCCACACACACATACAACACACACGCACCAACACTACCACACACACATGCACACACACACACAGACACACACACATCGTCAATACACTTGCAGTGAACAACAATATATAAAACATACACACACAACATCAACATACATACACACATACATACATACATATACATAACACACATAATACCACACACAATACCCCCCCCCACCACACACAACACACACACACACACAAACCACGCACGCACGCACGCACACACACACACACACAATTTTAGCGCGCTACATTTTGGAATCAATAAAAGTCAAGACTCCCTCATCACAGAGGCATATGTATGTGTCAGGTACTGTGTATAATATGTGTGTCGTGTGTCAGAGCATGTATTTTTTATTTTATTCTTTTATTTCGAGGATAATGGAATAAGCACTCATGTGCTTAAAACATTTTATTTTTTACATAGTCCCGTGAGTATGCAATTTTGTAAATGTTGTCATATGTTCCCACCGGCACACAATAGCCTATTCTTTCGAAAAGCGGAACAGATTTAACGTGTGCGCAAGATGTTCTGCGTGCGTTTGCACACGGGTCCTCGGTTTATAGTCTCATCCGAAGGACTTTTTGGGGGAGAGTGGAGTTAACTCCAGGGGAAAAATCCTCTTGAACGGGATTCGAACCTGGGTAGTGTGTGCGTGCGTGCGTGCGTGCGTGTGTGTGTGTGTGAGTGTGTGTGAGTGTGAGTGTGTGTGTGTGTGTGTGTGTGTGTGATAATGCTGCTGTTACTGCTGCTGCTAGATCCGTGGTCTAGAGATAACGCACCTGCCTAGAAAGCAAAAAGTCCGAGTTGGAAGTGTGCGGTGGTTTGATCCCCGTTTGGGCCCGAAACTTTTCCCCCATCCAGTGGACCATGAGTGGTGGTCTGGGTGCTAGTCTTTTGGATGAGACGATAAACCAAGGTCCCATGTGTTACACATAATTATTTAGCGCACGTAAAAGAACCCACGGCAACAAGGAGTTGTCCCTGGCAAAATTCTATAGAAAAAAATGCCACTGTGATAAGGAAAGAAATAAGTTGCAGACCGGAAAAGAAAAAAAAACCCGATGGGTGGCGCTGTTCTTGTGGCGATGCGCTCCCCCCGGAGAGAGCAGCCCGAATTTTATGCAGAAAAATCTGCCGTGACTTAAAGTGTAATAAGAGAAAATGATGATGATGATGATAACGATGATGGTGGTGGTGGTGATGATGATGGTAATGATGGTGATCGTGGTGATGACGACGACGACGACGACAAAGAAGACTACTGCTACTGTTACTGCTATTGCTGCTATTGCTGCTGCTGCTGCTGCTGCTGTTACTACTACTACTACTACTACTACTACTACTACTACTACACTACTACTACTACACTACTACTACTACTACTACTACTACTCCTCCTCCTCCCCCTCCTCCTCCTCCTCTCCTCCTCCTCCTCTTCCTACTCCTCCTCCTCCTGCTGCTGTCACCGCTACAACTTTTAAAAAGCATTATTCCGCAAAAGTGCTAGGAAGCAGCACATCTATATCATAACTAGATTTTCCTTCATTCACACACGCATACACACCCACTCACACACACACCCACTCACACACACCCACATTATTTTGCAACAGTGCTAAGAAGCAGTACATCGATATCAGAACTCCATTTTGAT
>CM054151.1:5258456-5260956 GCA_028751875.1 Rapana venosa
ATGTAAAAAAGCAATGAGTGCTTACTCCATTATCCTCGATATAAAAGAATAAATAAAATAAAATTTTTAAAATGTGTTACGCTGCTGTTAAGCGCCTAACAAGTCAGGCCCAGCATATCAACTTCGGCGTGGGAGAGAATTATTATCTTTTAAGTCTTTCTGGAAAAAAGGTAGGAGAATTGACATAGAAGGCAGATAATAAACAAGAAGGAGGTCACAGGAAGAAAAGGAACAAAACAGAAACAAAGAGAGGGATAGAAAAGAGGGAATTCCTAGCACAGAATTTCCAGAAGGTGGGGATGCTATATATATTGACAGGTTCCCAGGCATCTCCACGGGAGATGCGTCTGTTTGAGCTACTCAGACATGTAGTTCGTGTTCGTGATTTGTAATTTGTGCAAGAGTGAAGTGGTCATGTGTGGTTGATAATGGTGTGGAACAGGGTGGTGATGGTGTTCCACTGTCGTTTTTAATATTGTCTCTTATTGTTTGTTTGTTGTACGTGGATATTGTGGGATGGAAAGGTGCAATGCGAGACGAGGAATGTAACAGCAGTTCTTACTGTTGTCGTTTTTGTAATCGTATCCATGTAATGTATTTGGGGGTTATTGACTTCAAACAACGGTGCAAAATACAAAAAATTCACAAAACCGCATACACACGAGGACTGGATGTAAAAAAAGTACATGAGTACTTATTCCATTATCCTCGATATAAAAGGACAAATAAATAAAAAATATACAGATTTATCATTATCATCATAATCATTATCACCATTATTATTATTATTATTATCACCATTACGACTACGATCATCATCATCATCCTCCTCCTCCTCCTCATCATCATCATTATCATCATGATAAATGAAATTCGGGCTGCTCTGCCCAGAGAGAACGCGTCGCCACAAGAGCAGCGCCACTCATTATTACTTTTTCTTTTCCTGTCTGCATGTATACTCGTTTCTTTATCAGGGAGGCTTTTGTAAAAACAACGTTTTGCCTGCGGACAACTCTCTTGTTGCCGTGGGTTCTTTATGCGAGTTTCATCACAGGACATCGGTTTTTCGTCTCATCCGAAAGACTAGCACCTAGACCACTACTCACGGTTAAGTGGGTGCAGGGGGAAAAAGGTTCGGGCAGAAACGGGAATCGAACCCGACTTTTCGCTTTCTAGGCGGGTGTGTTACCTCTAGACCTCCGATCTCCATCAATTCCGTTTCCTGAGACCATCGGATCGGATGGTCTCAGTAACGTCCCTGTCTAGGCCTCAGAAATTGTCCCGGTCGTGAAGCTGTGTGTTGTGGTTGACTTCCCGTTTGGCCCACAGATTTTCCCTCCATACATTTAGCCACAGTGGTTTGGCCGTTTGGCTGTCTTCTTATTGTTGAGAAGGATCCTTAACCAGTCCTGTTATACTGCATAAATTTTTCTGCCACGAATTCAGAACTCCACTGCAACCAAGATTTCCACTGCATTCTAGAGCCACTCTGGCTAGGGAAACAATACATCCATACAGAAAAAAAGAGGTTCGCATGTCTTGTGGCGAGCGCTATCTCCTGGGGAAGACCCAAATGCACCCGAAAATCACTAATTATTATGCATGATTGAAATTGAATGTGACTGATTGCCTTCACCATATTTATTTCAATCCAAGATTTTCCCCTCCTGTTTCATATCAGAACTGTCCACACTTTCACTAAACGATGTCCCATCAACCCTGCCAAAGTGTATGACCTGTGTGTGTGTGTGTGTTGTGTGTGTGTGTGTGTGTGTGTGTTGTGTGTGTGTGTGAGTGTGTGTGTGTATGTGTGTTGTGTGTGATGGGGGTTTATGTGTGTGTGTGTGTGTGTGTAGTGTGGTGTGTGTGTGTGTGTGTGTGTGCGTGGTGCGAGTGTGTGTGTTGATTTATTTATTTTTTATTAAATTAAATGTATTGTTTTATTTGGAGGATAATGGAATAAGCACTCCTGTCTTTTTTTACATCCAGTCCCCGTGTGTATGCAGTTTTGTTAATGTTGTCCTCTTTTCCCACAATGGCCTACTCTTTCGAAAAGCGGAACAGGATTTAACGCGTGCGCAAGATGTTCTACACGCGTTCGCACACGGGGCCTCGGTTTATAGTCCCATCCGAAGGACTTTTGGTGGGGGGAGTGTGGAGTCGGGACTGATGTTAACTCTAGGGGAAAATATCCCCTTGAACAGGAATCGAACCCGGGACGTCAGATCACAGGCGCAATGTTCTAACCACTAGACTATCACGACCCCTTATATGTTACCTCTAGACCACCAATACACATCATAACTATTTCCTTGATTGACAATTGAATATGACTGATTGCCATCATCTCCTTTGAATCATAGAAAACCCCCAACAAATAAGCAGAAATTAAGGAGATACGTATCAATAGATGGAATGACGGAAGGATGTAACACGGAAGAACTAAAGACATAAGAATTATACACAAAGGACAACTGTAATGAACACAGAATGTTTCGCA
>CM054151.1:5263456-5265956 GCA_028751875.1 Rapana venosa
TGTGTGTGTGTGGTGTATGTGTGTGTGTGGTGTATACGTCGTGTGTGTGGTGGTGTGTGTATACCGTCCTTGTGTGTGTGTGTGTGTGTGTGTGTGTGTGTATACCATCCTTGTGTGTGTGTGTGTGTTGTGTGTGTGTGTATACCATCCTTGTGTGTGTGTGTGTGGTGTGTGTGTAACCGTCCTTGTGTGTGTGTGTGTGGTTATACCGTCCTTGTGTGTGTGTGTGTACCGTCCTTGTGTGTGTGTGTACGTTGTGTGTGTGTGTGTGTACCGTCTTTGTGTGTGTGTGTTGTGTGTGTGTGTGTGTGTGTGTGTGTGTTTCTGCCTGTCTGCCTGCCTGTCTGTCTCTCAGCTTCCTGCTGTCTCCTCTCTAAATGGCTCTGTCCAGTTTATGTGCCCACAATCAATAATAACTGTGTTAATGTTCATGTTTTGAGACAGCTAAGGAGTATCATGTTTCTTGTGGAATAAGTATACTGTGTGTGCTGATGGTTTGATACTATTTGGCAATATCTTGAAAGATAGTTTGAAATCAATAATGATGGTGCGTGTATACTGATTTGGGTACTGTTGGTAATATATTTGTGTTCTATAGATCACATTGAATGTTATTATTGTAGTCTCTGATCAGGTCAAAAACGGGATGGAAAGAACGTAAAGCTTATCTGTTACCTTGATAAGACAGTTATCCTCTCTCTCTCTCTCTCTCTCTCTCTCTCTCTCTCTCTCTGTGTCCTATCTCTCCCCCCCCACCCCCTAAGTCCATAGAACCATCCTTAAAGCATTTAGGGGGACGGGGTAGCCCGGTGGTTAGCATGATGCGCTTGTGATCTGCTGACCAGGGTTCGAATCTCGTTCAAGAGGATTTTCCCTCTGGAGTTAACATCAGTGCCGACTCCACTCTCCCCACACCAAAAGTCCATCCGATGAGACTATAAACCCAGGTCCCCGTGTGCGAACGCACGCAGAACATCTTGCCCACACGTTAAAAATCCGTTCCACTTTTCTGAAGAGTAGGCCATTGTGTGCCGGTGGGAAGGGATGACAAAATTTGCACAAATGCATACATGCGGGGACTGGACGAAAATAAAAAAAGCACATGAGTGCTTAATTCCATTATCCTCGAAATAAAAGAATAAAAATGAAATAGGCCTACAACCTTACTCAGTGGCTAACTTGCAAACTTGCAACATTACCTTTCCCCTCTTCTATGTTTCGTCAAGTTCTTTCAAACACACAAACTTGTGCTGTATGTGATTTCCAGGTCAAATTTTTGCGTCACAGTTCGTTGTCTTGTTGATGACGTAAATTGTCAAACAAAATGGCGTATGTCTCAATAAATCACAAGACACAGTGCTGTATGGCTGGTAAAGCTTTAACAGCAGTAAGTGTTGGTCATTTTGTTCTCTCGCTCTGCTAAAGAATCACAGCAATCAATCCTAGTTGACAATAACTGTGTTTTCTTGCAGGTTGTCTGGGGTGTTGTGAATTGTTGTCTTAGATGAATACGTCTTTGTGCCTTGTCCCCTTCCCACTGTCCTCTTGTGAAAGGGCTTGATAGCTGACCACAAAAGCCATTTTCTCTCTCTCTCTCTCTCTCTCTCTCTTCTCTCTCTGTCTCGCTCCCTCTCTGTCTGTCTGTCTCTTTCTGTCTGTCTGTGTATCTGTCTCTGTGTGTCTATGTGTGTGTGTGTGCCTGTGTGTGTCAGTCTCTGTCTCTCTCTCTCTGTGGTTGTTGTAGTAGGGTTTTTCCCTTGTTTTGTTGATAGTCCCTAATCAGGGCAAGGGCCAGATGAAAAAAAAAGTATACGTATGCTTATTCTGTTACCCTTGAAAAATAAAGATTCATTTCATAAAGATTCATTTCATTTCATTTCTGTTATTATGCATTCCTATGAATTTTGTTTGTTTTCCATTATTTTTATGTATATCTAAACTCTCTCTCTCTCTCACGCATTCCTATGAATTGTGTTTGTTTTCCATTATTTATGTTTCTAACTGTCCATATCTAACACACACACACACACCACACACACACACACACACACACACACACACACACACACCACACACATCTCTCTCTCTCTCTCTCTCTCTCTCTCTCTCTCTCTCTCTCTCTCTCTCTCTCTCTCTCTCTCTCTCTCTCTCTCTCATGTTTTCTATATCTTGCTTGCTTTTCAGTGTGTGTGTGTGTGTGTGTGTGTGTGTGTGTGTGTGTGTGTGTGCGCGCGCGCGAGTGTGTGTGCGCGCGCACGTATGTGTGTATTGTTTTCTATGCAATTCTGTCATAGGCATATTTTTTTCTTTATTATTATTATTTTTTTAATTCGAGGGCTGGATGTAAAAAAGCATGTAATTTTTAATCTATTAAAAAATTAAAATTGTTAAAAAAAATGTTCATCTCTCTCTCTCTCTCTCTCTCCCTCTCTCTCTCTCTCTCTCTCTCTCTCTCTCTCTCTCCTTCTCTATGACTATACATGATATTCATAAAGATTTT
>CM054151.1:5273456-5305956 GCA_028751875.1 Rapana venosa
GCTAGCTAGCTAGAGAGAGATAGAGACACAGAGAGACAGAGAGAGAGACAGAGATAGCTAGCTAGCTAGAGAGATAGAGACACAGAGAGACAGAGAGATAGACAGAGATAGCTAGCTAGCTAGAGAGAGATAGAGACACAGAGAGACAGAGAGAGAGACAGAGATAGCTAGCTAGCTAGAGAGAGCTAGAGAGAGATAGAGAGAGATAGAGACAGAGAGAGAGACAGAGATAGCTAGCTAGCTAGAGAGAAATAGAGACACAGAGAGACAGAGAGAGAGACAGAGATAGCTAGCTAGAGAGAGATAGAGACACAGAGAGACAGAGAGAGAGACAGAGATAGCTAGCTAGCTAGAGAGAAATAGAGACACAGAGAGACAGAGAGAGAGACAGAGATAGCTAGCTAGCTAGAGAGAGATAGAGACACAGAGAGACACAGAGAGAGACAGAGATAGCTAGCTAGCTAGAGAGAGATAGAGACAGAGAGAGACAGAGAGAGAGACAGAGATAGCTAGCTAGCTAGAGAGAGATAGAGACAGAGAGAGACACAGAGAGAGACAGAGATAGCTAGCTAGCTAGAGAGAGATAGAGACAGAGAGAGACAGAGAGAGAGACAGAGATAGCTAGCTAGCTAGAGAGAGATAGAGACACAGAGAGACAGAGAGAGAGACAGAGATAGCTAGCTAGCTAGAGAGAGATAGAGACAGAGAGAGACAGATACAGAGAGACAAAGAGAGATAAAGAGAGAGAGAGAGAGAGAGAGAGAGAGAGAGAGAGAGAGAGAGAGAGAAAGAGAGACAGAAAGAGATAGAGAGAGACAGAGAGAGACAGAGACAGAGACAGACATAGAGAGACAGAGAGACTCAGAGAGAGAGAGAGAGACAGAGAGGCAGAGCCAGAAAGAAGCGGAGAGATAGAGACAGAGAGAGACAAAGAGAGACAGAGAGACAGAGATAGGTAGATAGATAGATAGATAGATAGATAGAGAGAGAGAGAGAGAGAGAGAGAGAGAGAGAGAGAGAGAGAGAGAGAGAGAGAGAGAGAGAAGGAACCTCATTTCTTTAATGTCGCTAAAAGCCAGAACATCTAAACAAACAAAAAACCCCATGAGAAAAATTGCCCTAAAAAGGCAGAAACACACACACACACACACACACACACACACACACACACACACACACACACACACACACACACACACACACACACACCCATCCACCTACACACACCCATCCACCTACACACACCCCCACCCACACACACAGAGGAGAATAAAACCAAGACAACAGTTCACAGACAAAAGGAATGTGGCTTGTTTCAGTTTGATCTCAAAGGAGAACAAGAAAGTAAACAAACATACATCTTACAGTCACTGGCTCTTTTCGTTTAATTTCCTTTTAAAAAAAAGCCAAGTTTATTTTTCTCTATATAAATGCAACGTCTTCTTCTTCGTCAGTTGTTTTCCTTCTCTCATTTTTCTACAGGTGTGCCATCGAATAACGGACTTTTTATTTATCTATTTTTTATTCTTTTATATCGAGGATAATGGGCTAAGCACTCATGTGCTTTTTTTCCATCCAGTCCCCTTGTGTATGCAATTTAGTAAATGTTCTCTTAAATGCAAGAGAGAGAGAAAGGGAGAGAAAGAGATAGAGAGAGGAGGAGGGAGGGAGGGAAGGGAAGGGAGAAGGGAGAGGAGAAGAGAGAAGGAGAGAGAGAGAAGAGAGAGAAGAACACGAGACGAAAGATTATGCCATAAAAAAGGAGCAAGAGATAATGAACCACTGAAAGTAATGTCTTTTGCCAATTAACAATAACCGAAAGCTTTTTGGACAAAGCAATCGACAAACAATTCTACAATCATATGCTTTACACAAGCTTGACAATAACGATTCAAACGAAACAGAAAACACACACAAAACATCATACAACAACACGAAGCAAAGTACACACAAGACTACACACACACAACAACAACACACACACACAGGCAGATCACAACACAAAACACAACATTAGCACAAAACCACGACACCTCACACAACAAAGAACACATTTACACAACGGATTCATCCACAAACATGTAGAAAACAACAAAAAGGTGGAAAAGGTCACAGTACTGCACCATCAAGAAAGATTTCAATGATAAGCAACGAGAGGAGAGGACGAAATACGAAAGAAAAAGGAAGCAGAGGAAGGGGAAGAGAGAGCAGAAGGGCAGGACACACAGAGAAAGAAGAGGAGAAAAGAGAAGTGTAGAGGAAGGAGGAGGGAGAGAGAGGGAGACAGACAGAAGAAGAAGAGAGGAGAAGAGGAGGGAGGGAGGTGAAGGAGGGGAGAAAGAGAGAGAGAGAGGAGGAGAGGGGGAGAGAGAGAGAGGGAGGACAGACAGAGAGAAGGGGAGAGGAGAGAGAGAGAGAGGGAGAGGAGGGAGAGGAGAAGAGAGGAGGAGAGGAGAGAGGAGAGGAGGGAGGAGAGGGAGAGGGAGGGAGGGAGAGAGAGAGAGGGAGGACAGACAGAGAGAGAGAGAGAGAGGAGAGAGAAGAGGAGGGAGAGAGAGAGAGAGGGAGAGAGACAGAGAGGAAGGAGGGAGAGGGAGAGGGAGGAAAAGAGAGAGAGAGGAGAGGGAGGACAGACAGAGAGAGGGGAGAGAGAGGAGGAAGAGGGAGGGAGGAGAGAGAGAAGAGAGAGGAGGGAGGAGAGGGAGGGAGGAGGAGGAGGAGAGAGGAGAGGAGAGGAGAGGGAGAGAGGAAAGTGGAGGAGAGAGGAGGGAGACAGAGAGGAGAGGGGAGAGGGAGGAGAGAAATGAGAGAAGAGGGGAGGACAGACAGAGAGAGGGAGAGGAGAGAGGAAGAGAGAGGGAGAGAGAGAGGAGAGGGAGAAGGGAGGGAGGGAGAGAGAGAGAGAGGGAGAGGAAGGAGAGAGAGATAGAGGGGAGGAGGAGAGAGAGGAGGGAGAAGAGAGAGAGTAGAGGGAGGGAGAGAAGAGGGAGAGAGAGAGGGAAGGGAGAGGAGGGAGGGAGAAAGAGAGAGGAGAGGAGAGAAAGAGATAGAGGGAGAGAGAGAGAGGAGAGGGAGAGAGAGAGATGGGGAGAGAGGATAAGGGGAGAGAGCAGTGAGAGAGAGAGGGAGAGAAAGAGAGAAAGGAGAGAGGAGAGGGAGAGAGAGAAAGAGTAGAGGGAGAGAGAAGAGAGGGAGAGAGAGGAGAGGAGAGGAGAGGAGAGAAGAGTGAGAGTGGGAGAGAAGATAGAGGGAGAGAGACAGAGGAGGGAGAGAGAGCAGAGAGTGGGAGTGGAGAGAAGAGAGAGGAGGAGAGAGAGGAGAGGAGAGAAGGAGAGAGAGAAAGAAGGAGAGAGAAAGAGATATAGGGAGGGAGAGAGGAGAACTCGAACTCGAACTCTCGAACTCGAATATTTTAATGAGGGTAATTGGATAAGCCAGAGGCTTCTTTACACCAGGCCCTCAAGGGGAAAAAGTGAAACAAACATGAATAAACCAATTGATCAATAAACAAGATAATGTCAAAAAGCAAAGAAATGAATCATTCAAATAGCCCTTCAATTATTGACTGAAGTCTTGAAATCAGGGAGAGAGGGAGAGGGAGAGGGAGAGGGAGAAAGAGAGAGGGGGGGAGAAAGAGAGAGAGAGAGAGAGAGAGAGAGAGAAGAGAGAGAGAGAGAGAGAGAGAGAGAGAGAGAGAGAGAGAGAGAGAGAGAGAGAGAGAGAGGACCGCTTTCTTTTAAAGTGTCATTCTTTCTCTCCTTTCTACTCGTGTGTGTGCCTCTTAGTGTTGTTTCGTTTCAGAAATATTTCTTCGTTCTGCTTGTTCTTTTCATCCTACCTCCATTCTTCTCTGTCTTCCAAAGCTCTGGTGTTTGCTTGCTGTTGTTATTGATGGGTTTAATTTTCTATTTCGTTTGTGGTTTTGAAAAAAAATACTTTCGAGAAGAAATAATCTTTTTTATTTTGTTTTACGTCTTTCTTTGTTTAATCTTTTAAAATATTTGTTTCTTTTTATGCTTTGTTTAAATTGTTTGTCAGTATTGAGAAACATACTTTTTTAGGGTTTTGTTTTCAGTTTTGTGTGTGTTGAATTTTAAAAATGTCTGTTTTATTTATTTATTTTAACTAAAAAACGTCATATCGAGGATAATGGAATAATTGCTTTTTTACATCCAGTCCCCGTGTGTATGTGGTTTTGTGAATTCTGTTATCTGTTCCCACCGGCACACAATGGCCTACTCTTACGAAAAGCGGATCTTGATTTAACGTGTGCGCAAGATGTTCTGCGTGCGTTCGCACACGGGGCCTCGGTTTATAGTCTCATCCGAAAGACTTTTGGGAGAGTTGAGTCTGTACTGATGTTAACTCCAGGGGAAAATATCCCCTTGAACGGGAATCGAACCCGGGTCGTCAGATTGTCAGCGCAATGTTCTAACCACTAGGCTATCCCGTCCTCCGTTTCCATTTTGATGCTTTGTTCATTGTCAGTTTTGAGAAATATTCTTTTTAGTTGTTTCTGTTTTCTTTGTTTAATTTTCTAAAAATGTCGTCTTTGTTGTTGTGTTAAATTTTTCGTCAGTTTTTTTGCTTCCGTTTCATTTTATCCGGACTTTTCCTTAATAATAAAATATTGGCACCCTTTTAAGAAGCATACACTGGGCTTTTTTCTGTTTCCTTCATCCGCGGGTTAATTGTGTATTAAAACGAAAAGCAAGGAGAGAGATTCTTAACTTGATTGGAACATCAAAGGAAGATGAGAAAAGTTTAACAGGAAAGAAGAGATCTAAACAGAATAGCTGGATAAATACGCTGAGTTAGACAAAACAAAAATTGACATGAAGAAAGAAAAAAAAGCGGAAATGTTGACAAAGTTCAGGAAAAGAATTTTTATAATAATTACAGATTTTTTTGTGTTTTATGGCTCTTCAATCAGATTGCATCTTGTTGTTCTTTTTCTCCTCCTTTTCGCATCTTGTTGTTCTTTTTCTCCTCCTTTTCCTTCTCCTGCTGCTTCTTCTTGTTCTTGTTCTTCTTGTTCTTGTTCTCCTCCTCCTCCTACTTCGTCATTACCTCCTCCTCCTTCTTCTTCTTCCTCTTCTTCTTCCTCTTCTTCTTCCTCTTCCTCCTCCTCCTCTTCTTCTTCTTCTTCCTCGACCTCCTCCTCCTCCCCCTCTTCTTCTTCTTTTTCTTGTCCTTGTCGTTGTTGTCGTTCTTCATCTTCTTCTTCTTCCTTCTTCTTTTTATCCTTCTCCTCCTCCTCCTCTTCCTTCATAATTACCTCCTCCTCCTCTTCCTTCTTCATCATTTCCTCCTCCTCCTCCTCCTCTTCCTTCTTGTTCTTGTTCTTGTTCTTGTTCTTGTTCTTCTTCTTCTTCAAGTGCACATCATTAGAGGTTTTTATTTGTTAATTTTTTATGTTGGATTGTTCGTTTGCTCGTTTATCTTCCTTTTCGGGTGTGTCTTTTTCGCTTTTTATTTGTTTGCTGGTGTGCTTGCTATCTCTTTCTGCTTCATTATTTTTCTTTCTCAAAACTGGAGGAGGCTACTGACAGCATATCTCCGGTTCTTTAGTATTTTTCTATACCTCCAAATATGTTTCTCCCTTCATATTTTATTATCGTTTTGATAATTTTGATATTGTTTCCTTTATTTAGTTTATTTGTAAAGTCATCCCCGAAGTCGGAATGCCGCTATCTAAATGGTGTAGGCGTGCTTGGAACTCTAGCCGAGGAACGAACACAAACTTGTTAAATTACGCTTTGTCTTGTCTTCTTCTCTGTCGAACGCTCAGACAGCAACTCCTGAGGCCCTGACAAATGCTGCCGTGCGCTGAAGGCCCTCCAGGGGTCCGAAGAGTTTGTCCCTCATCGGTAGGTCAGTAGGCCAGATATCGGCCCTCAGGTTTGGGTGTGTTGAATGGACAGGTCTGGAGGAAGTGTTCTTCCACTGTCATGGGAGAAGTGCTAACACAGGAGCACGCCTCAGAATCACCAATGTGGAACTTGGCAAACATGTGATGTCTGAGTCTGCAGTGTCCAGTCCTCAGCCTCTTAATTGTTACTTGGTCTTCTCTGGGGAGGTGGTAGTAGTCATCCTCACTGTTGAAATCAGGGTGCTGCTGAAGCCATCTTCACTTTTGCTTTTCCTTCACAATTGTCTCTGCCTCTTCATACGTCACCTCCTGCTTCTCTTGAGGCATCTGACCTCCTATCTTTTTGAGTAGGTCAGCTTTCTCGTTGCTATGGATGCCGCAGTGTGAAGGAACCCACTGGATGACTGTATGCTCAGTGGACTGCTGCAGGGCAACAGGAGCAGAGGCAAGGGCTGGAAGTTCCTTGTTCTGCGAGTTTTCAATGGTCTGAAGCACAGACAGCGCGTCTGAGAAGATGACATCTCTGGGGTGAATTGCCTCTCTGTTGGTGCAGAGTGTACTGGCTGCTGTCAACAGTGCATCTGCTGCAGCCCTGAAATATTGTTGAGAACTTTCCCGTTGGTACTGATTGGAAGATAGTTATGTGCCAGCTTTCGATGTCATGAAGACTCCACCACCTCTACAGAGGGTTTGTCTTTCTAAAGATGAGAAGTTTAAGTTTTTTCTTTTCGTATGTTTGCTTATATGTTTACAACCTCTCTCTTCCACAAACATACACACACCTGGGAGGGGGGTGGGGGGGGGGGGGGGAGAAGAGAACGCAGCGAAAATCTCAATAGACGCAAAAAGCAGACTATCGAAAACAGAGTATGAACATTACATGCCCAGCCTGTCTGTAAACAAAGGTACTCAAGGACAGACAGACAGACACAGAGAGACATATAAATAGATCAGTAAGTAGATAAATGAATAAAGAAATGTATAATGTAGTGTAATATAATATAATATAATATAATATAATATAATATAATATAATATAATAATAATGATAATAATAATAATAATACATGAAATTTATATAGCGCCATATCTTGAAAAAAACCCAAATCATAGCGCTTTCGTTCATCTCACTCATTCACATGCAGCCAGTTACAATCAATAGTTTTTACAAATTCAAATGTATACATTCACACGCACACACCCACACACACAAAGGCTATACACTTCGGCAGGGTGGTGGGGGTTTGTCTGTTGAGGGCAGGGACACAAATGAGATGGAACAAGAGAGGAGAATCTTAGGTTTGAAATAAATGAGTCTTGAGGCCGGATTTAAAAGCTTCATAAGAAGGCTTTTGGCGGAGGGAGAGAGGGAGGTCATTCCAGATCAATGGACCAGAAACAGAGAAAGAGCGACGCCAACGGTGGATTGGTTGAATCTAGGTGTTCTTAAGCACAAGGTATCTGCAGCAGAGCGGAGGGAACGAGAAGGAGTGTACAGATGAAGACATTCACAGAGGTAGGAAGGTGCAGTTTTGTGGAGGCATTTGTAACAGAGGGTACTGATCTTATAGTTTACTCTCTGTGGCACAGGCAGCCAGTGGAGAGATAGCAAGAGAGGAGTAATGTGCTCAGATTTTTTCTTTCTGAGGACTAGTCGAGCTGCAGAGTTTTGTATACGTTGAAGGGAGTGGATAGATGAAGCTGGGAGACCGGCCAGAAGAGAATTGCAATAATCCAGTCGTGAGAGAATGAGGGACGTGATTAGTTAATTGCATGATGATCAATGACAATGAGGATGACGTAATTATGCTGCTGTGGAAATGCATATGACGGGATATAATATATGATATAGTATAGTATGATATGATATGATATATCATATCATATATAATATCATATCGTATCATAACACGTGCGTACGTGCGCGCGCGCGCGCGTGTGTGTGTGTGAGTGTGTGCGCGTCGTGCGTGCATGCATGCGTGCGTGCGTGCAAGGGTGGGTGGGTGCTAGGCATATATGTGCATTAATTTGATAATTCAGTCGGAGCGTATTAACATGGCATATCAAAGCAAACTTGACGAAGAGGTAGTAGTCTTTTCCGCTGACCTGCATTTTGGCACTGCTTTCTACTGTAACATTAAACCACTTCTTAGATTCAAGATTTATTTCAAGAACACTCCAAGGGGCACATGAAATCCAACAAAGCCACAACTTGCGGACGTGGGCGTGTGAAAAAAGCACTCACAACACAAACTCACCCCAACATAGAAAGCAGAAAGGAAAGCACAAACTATGGACATGAAAAGCAAAAGACCATTCACAATACAGGAAAGGCACGGCAAAATTAACATGATGCCTGAATACATTACCAGCAATCAACTGCATATGATCTCTCTCTCTCTCTCTCTCTCTCTCTCTCTCTCTCTCTCTCTCTCTCTCTCTCTCTCTCTCTCTCTCTCAGCACATCACGCACAACGGAAAGGCATCCACAAGCACGCACGCACGCACGCACGCACGCACGCACGCACACACACACACACACACACCAGGCTACGAAGTAGAAAAGCGTATTTAAAAAAAAATTCTTTCTTTAAACCTTTTCTACTTTAAAGTGGTATATGTATATTTTGTTACATTCCAAGAGAAATATGGTACATTGAGTAAGTAAACATTTTTTTAAATAGTCAAGTCTGGTTCGGAATAAAGGACATCTTGGAAGTCGGAATGCGGCTACCTCCATGGTGAGCAAAAACGGTCGCATACGCGAAATCTCAACATCAGTGAACCTTGGAGCTCTAGCCCAGGAACAACCTCCTCTCCCCCCCCCCCTCCGAAAAAAAAGAAAAAAATTGAAAAAAAAATTCTGAAGAAGCTCAAACTTACTTTATATGAAAAAAAAAGAAAATGTGGGCTGATTTAAGAGCCGTAAAAATATGCTATCATAGAAAAAACCTACCCCACTTTCTGCACGTTTTTTAATCTTGATTATCAGCTCTTTGGTTCGTTTTGTTTTCTTTCGTGCGATGCCTTTCATACTTTGTGTCTTAATCAGCTCTTCTTTCTTTTCGTTATTGTTCTGGCCAAATATTTCGTTTTTTCTCTGCTTCTTTTTCAGTTGTTGTTCCTTCTCTGTCCTAGTTAGTTGAAAACTTTGTTTTTTCCCTTTCGTTATGCTAATAACACGCAGAACAGGAAAAAAAGAAGAAGACTGTGTTCCTAAGATCGGTGGTCTAGAGGTAACGCGCCTGTCTAGAAAGCGAAAAGTCCGGGTCAGAAGTGTGGGGTGGTTCGAATCCCGTTTGGGCCCAAAACATTTCCCCCCTCCATTAGACCATGAGTGGTGGTCTGGGCGCTAGTCTTTCAGATGAGCCGAGGTCCCGTGCGTTACACAAAATTATTCAGCGCACGTACAAGAACCCACGGCAACAAGAGAGTTGTCCCTGGCAAAATTATGTTAAAAAAAAGCCATTCTGATAGAGAAAACAAATACAGTTGCATACTGGAAAAGAAAATGTGTGGCGCTGCTCTTGTGGCGACGCGCTCTCCCCAGGGAAGAGTGGGCCATTGTGTGCCGGTGGGAACAGATGACAGAATTTACAAAACCGCATACATACGGGGACTAGATGTAAAAAAAGCACATAAGTGCTTATTCCATTATCCTCGATATAAAAGAATAAATAAAGAAATAAAAGCAGTCCGAATTTCACGCAGAGAAATCTGCCGTGACTTAAAGTGGTATAGATAAATAAATAAAGAAAGAAAGAAAGAAAGGAGGAGGAGAAAGGAATTGACGCAAAAGTCGACGTAGCATCTGTATA
The DNA here is from genome assembly GCA_028751875.1 of Rapana venosa. NCBI lineage: Eukaryota > Metazoa > Mollusca > Gastropoda > Neogastropoda > Muricidae > Rapana > Rapana venosa. The sequence goes on from CM054151.1 coordinate 5,283,147, forward strand.
AATTATTTGAATACAGCTTGGCTTACAGAAATGAAACTGAGGGAAAACGGCATTCATCTGTCTGTAGTTTTGCGTGTACTTGTCTGTTTTATGGACCCTGTCGTCTTTGGGGTTTGTTTTTGTTGGTTTTTTTTCCCCCACACAAACTTTCTCCATGGTTTTTGTTGTTGCTGTATCTTTCATTCGTCTGGCTTTTAGCTGTATGAATTTCAGGAAAAACTAATGCCTCTCTCTCTGTCTGTGTCTGTCTGTCTCTGTGTGTCTATTTTTTATATATTTTTTTAATTTATTCTTTTATATCGAGGATAATGGAATAAGCACTTATGTGCTTTTTTTTTTTTTACATCCAGTCCCCATGTGTATGTGGTTTTGTAAATTTTGTCATCCGTTCCCACTGGCACACAATGGCCTACTCTTACGAAAAGCGGAACAGGATTTAACGTGTGCGCAAGATGTTCTGCGTGCGTTTGCACACGGGGCCTCGGTTTATAGTCTCATCCGAAGTCTCGTCTGTGTGTGTGTGTGTGTGTGTGTGTGTGTGTGTGTGTGTGTGTGTGTGTGTGTGTGTGTGTGTGTGTCTGTCTGTCTGTCTGTCTGTCTCTGTCTCTCTTTAAGTCCTTCGGATAAGACTATAAACCGAGGCCCCGTGTGCGACCGCACGCAGAACTTCTAGCGCACACGTTAAATCCTGTTCCGCTTTTCGCAAGAGTAGGCCATTGTGTGCCGGTGGGAACCGATGACAGAATTTACAAAACCGCATACACATGAGAACTGGATGTAAAAAAGCACATATCCTCGAAATTAAAGAATAAATCAATCTCTCTCTCTCTCTCTGTCTCCTTCTCTCTCTCTCTCTCTCCTCCTCTCATCTCTCTCTCTCTCTCTCTCTCTCTCTCTCTTTCTCTCTCTCTAACTTGTGTTAATATCATGTGTATCCCCTTCAAAAACGGGCCTAGGCCTAAATCTGAATAAACGTTTCGCATTTGTCTCTGTCTCTCTCTGTCTCTATCTCTCTCTTAGTTAATAAAATAAAATCTATTTTGTATTCATCTTTATTTCTGATGATGGATACTGAGTATGTTCGAGTTTTCTTAACGTAACATAAGTCACGGAGATCTTCACCATGCATAGTTAATCTTCAGCATGACTATATACACGAAAAGAAATAAGGCACTGGCAGGTCTGCACTTGAAGTTGACCTGGGAGATCAAAAAACCCCCCTCCACCCCATCCTTAATTCACCAGACGCAAACGCTGCCGAGATTCGAACCCACGACTTCATGGACCTATGGGATTGAAGTGGAAAGGTCTTAACCACTCGGCTACATCATCAGTTCATTGTTCATGGTTGATTGTTTATCGTTCTCCGTCGTCTTTGTTTCTTTGTTCATTTTCTTGTTTGTCTATCTTCGTTTTCTGTGGTGTTTGTTTATTCATTTCTTTGTCTATTATAATGTTTTATTAGCACACGGTTTTTTTGGGGGGGGGGGGGGGGGGCCAAAGTCGTAAATAATTGCTGACAAACTTATCATCAGTTTCGAGCTCTTCCTTCTTTACTTCAAATTGTCTTCGCCTCTTCCTATCTTATCTTTTTGGATGACTTTGGTATTTTTTAGTTTTGGAGACGGTTTGTGCTTTGGTTGTTTTTGTGTTTTGCTTGTTTTGTTTATAAGGAAGAAAGATTTGATTTTATTTCTTCTACTTCAAAGTGTTTGCTTATAGGTTTACACACACACACACACACACACACACACACACACCACACACACACCACACACACAACACACACACAATCCATCCACACCGACACTTGCACGCCCCCCCCCCCACCCCCCCCCACACACACCCACCCACTCACCCCCCCCCCCCCCCCCTACACACACACCGAGGACGGTATAAAGCGAAACGAACACAGCCTCCCCCCTCAATAACCCCCCCCCCCCCCCCCCCCGCCAACCCATTACATATGTAAAAGTATCCCATTAACATAGACATATGAGCATCTGATACCGAGTTTCCCCGTAAACGAACGTGTAGTAACCGCTTGACCATTTTTGATTTGTTTTTACAAGATATAGCGCTATATAAATTCCATCACCACCACCACCACCACCACCACCACCACCACCACCACCACCACCATCATCATCATCATCATCATCATCATCATAACTAGTATTTTTTTTTATCATTATCATCATCATCTGCTTCCACATTCCTCGGCTAGAGCTCTCAGTTCACCAATGGTGAGATTTCGCCTGTGCGACCGTGTTTTCCCCACCATGAAGGTAGCCGCATTCCGACTTCAGGGATGTATGTTGGGTATGTTTTCGTGTTTTCGCAACCCACCAGACGCTGACACGAATTACGGGATCTTTAACGTGCATATTGATTTGATCTCCTGCGTGGGTACATACACGACAGAAATTAAGGCACTGGCAGGTCTGCGCTTGAAGTTGACCTGGGAGATGGTAAAGATCCCTACCCGTGATTCACCAGACGCCGCCGGGATTCGAACCCACGACTTCATGGACCCATGGGATAGAAGTCGAAATGTCTTAACCACTCGGCTATAGCGTCCGTTGGGGTCTAAATAAATCAGACTGTCTGGTATACTTCACTGGGATGTTTTTTTGCCTAACATCCTCTGGGGGACGGGATAGCCTAGTGGTGAGAACACTGCGCTCGCAATCTGACCACCCGGGTTCGATTCCCGTTCTAGGGGATATTTTCCCCTGGAGTTAACATCAGTGCAGACTCCACTCTCCACAGAAGTCCTTCGGATGAGACTATAAATCGACGTCCCGTGTGCGAACGCACGCAGAACATCTTGCGCACACGTTAAATCCTGTTCCGTTTTCGTAAGAGTATGCCATTGTGTGCCGGTGGGAACAGATGACAGAATTTACAAAACCGCATACACACGGGATACTGGGTGTAAAAAACCCACATGAGTGCTTATTCCATTATCCTCGATATAAAAAAATTAAATATAAAAGTATACATATAATACTGGACAACACAACACAAAATGTACTTCATCCTCCAGTGCTTGCTTCCATAATGGCAAAGCAGCCTGTGGTGATCTACGTTATGTTCGATATATCTAAGATTATAAACATTTATATGTGATACACCAAGTCTTAGTATACACATCATTCTTTTAAACTGGATGTCCATATCAAGCTTTAAATAAGGTTTGACATCATGTGAACTTAAGAATTGTCTATACAATTCAAGTCTTTCACTGCTAACATTTGTCTGTAAACACAAACGGACTCTATAACATTTCTAACACATTGTTTAGCAAAAGAAATCCAAAACCAAGTTCACATGAGGAGGTAACTGTGTATTTATGTGACCCAGTTTATTTTTTTCCTTTCACATTTAAATGAAAAAAAAGGATCTTGTAATTGTAAGATTTAAAAGGTAGCATGCCCTCATAAACATGTAGAATCTTAACCCAATATCTAATGCATCTTACAGCAGCATTAACAGAGAAAGAGAAAGAGAAAGAGAAAGAGAGAGAGAGAAGAGAGAGAGAGAGAGAGAGAGAGAGAGAAGAGAGAGAGAGAGAGAGAGAGAGAGAGAGGAATGGAGGATATGTATTTGTTTCATCGTAAACAAGATCATTAGGCGTTCGTCTATCTACACCTAAAAGCTGTTTTAAAGTATAAAGAGTCTGTGATTTACGATGACTTGTGCTTACAGCCACATCCAAACCCCAGATTTCAGCACCGTAAAACGCGATAGGCAGAATTTGTGCACCAAACATCTTGAAAAGCAAGTCCAAAGTACAGTAATCGTAGTTTTTTCCCCCTAGAAGAAATAGCAAACCTCGTTTACCTCGACTTATCAGATCTTTACATTCAGTTGTCAAACTTCTTCTTCATCGAACGCTCAGACAGAAACTATTAATATGTGCAAAAATGGAAAAAAAAGGCGGAAGAATGGACCAAAAAGGCAGAAAATAGACAAGAAGGACGTGACAGGAAGAAAAGGAACAGTGCAGAAACAAAGAGAGGAATAGAAAACATGGAATTCCTGGCACAGAATTTCCAGACGGTGTGGATACTATTTATACTGACAGGTCCCTGGAATTCACACAGGGGACACTGTGAGTCTAAGCTGTGTAGAAAAACAGATTCCCAAATATGTATATATATATATATAGAGAGACAGATCACATGCATGAAAACTCCACTGTAAAACCCCTTTTCATGAGCAGCTAAATAACCACTTTTTCTGAATACAACGGGAGAGAGAGAGAGAGAGAGAGAGAGAGAGACAGACACACAGAGAGAGAGAGACAGAGAGAGAGAGAGAGACAGGCACAGAGAGAAAGAGAAAGACAGACAGACAGAGAGAGAGAGAGATAGAGAGAGAGAGACACACACACACAGAGACAGGAACAGAGAGAAAGAGAAAGACAGACAGAGAGAGACAGAGAGAGAAGAGAGAGAGAGAGAGAGAGAGAGAGAGAGAGAGAGAGAGAGAGAGAGAGAGAGAGACAGGCACAGAGAGAAAGAGAAAGACAGACAGACAGAGACAGAGAGAGAGAGAGACAGAGAGAGAGAGAGAGACAGAGAGAGACAGGCACAGAGAGAAAGAGAAAGACAGAGATGACCCTTTTTTATATCGAGGATAATGGAATAAGCACTCATGTGCTTTTTTACATCTAGTCCCCGTGTGTATGCGGTTTTGTAAATTCTGTCATCTGTTCCCACCGGCACACAATGGCCTACTCTTTCGAAAAGCGGAACAGGATTTTACGTGTGCGCAAGATGTTCTGCATGCGTTCGCACACGGGGCCTCGGTTTATAGTCTCATCCGAAGGACTTTGACATTCAGTTCGATTTTTTGGTCAAACTGGGAAGAAAGGGCGAGGCTGGGAATCGAACCCGCCAGAGAGAGAGACACAGAGAGAGAGAGAGAGAGAGAGAGAGAGAGAGAGAGAGAGAGAGAGAGAGAGAGAGAGAGAGAGAGAGAGAGAGACAGGCACAGAGAGAAAGAGAAAGACAGAGAGAGAGGAGACAGAGAGAGAGAGAGAGAGAGAGAGAGAGAGAGAGGAGAGAGAGAGAGGAGAGACAGGGCAAGAGAGAAAGAGAAAGACAGAGAGAGAGAAGAGAGCAGAGAGAAGAGACAGAGAGAGAGACAGGCACAGAGAGAAAGAGAAAGACAGAGAGAGAGAGAGACGAGAGAAGAGACAGAGACAGAGAGAAAGAGAAAGACAGAGAGAGAGAGAGAGAAAGAGAAGACGGAGAGAGAGAGATGAGACGAGAGATAGAGAGAGATGGAGAGATTGGAGAAAGTATGAGAGAGAGAGAGAGGAGGAGAGAGAGAGCGAGAATGGTTTATTGCGGTAAGCTTTTAATGCTCATTCACAAGGGGACAGTGGGAAGAGGACTTGGCACAAACATATATACTTAACTGAGAAGAGGAATAAAAAGAGGAGCAAGAGAGAGACAATGACATGGTTTATTTGGTCAAGCTTTCAAGCCATTTACAAGGGGGCAGTGGGAGAGGACTCGGAACAAAGAACATACAAGAAGACGAAAAAAGCCCAATCCAACAACCACGATAATCATTCGCGACATGTATTCCATGTCTGTTCAATAACTGCAACACAACACAGTTATTGTACGTCAACTAGAATTGATTACTGTGATTCTTTAGCAGAGCGAGGACAATGACCAACACTTACTGCTGTTAAAGCTTTACCAGCCATACAGCACTGCGTCTTGTGATTCATTGAGACACACCATTTTGTTTGAAAATGTAACGTTCATATACTGTCCAGAAGAAAGAGATTTCTTTTATTTCTTTCCTTTTATTTCTTTCTTTTATTTATTTCAAGGATAACGGAATAAGCACTCATGTGCTTTTTGTCATCCAGTCCCCGTGTGTATGCAGTTTTGTACATTTTGTCATCCGTTCCCACCGGCACACATGGCCTATTCTTCCGAAAAGCGGAATGGGTTTTAACATGTGCGCAAGATGTTCTGCGTGCGTTCGCATACGGAGCCTTGGTTTCTAGTCTCATCCGAAGGACTTTTGGGGAGAGTGGAGTCGGCACTGATGTTAACTCAAGGGGGAAAAATCCTCTTGAACGAGAATCGAACCCTGGGTCAGCAGATCACGAATACATCACTCTAACCACCAGGCTATCCAGAGACAGAGAGAGAGAGAGAGCGAGAGAGAGAGAGGGAGAGAGAGAGAGAGGGAGAGAGAGGGAGAGAGCGAGAGAGCAAGAGAGTGAGAGTGAGAGAGAGAGAGAGAGAGCGAGAGAGAGAGGGGAGAGTAATATATAATAATGATAATGATGATGATGATGATTATAATAATAATTATTCTTCTTCTTGTTGTTGCTGTTTCCTCTTCTATTATAGAAGAGGAAGCAGCAACAAGACCACCCTCGCCATTACCTATACTGAGGGAAGAAGTGGAAGAAGCCATCCGCAGCTTACCAGTAGGAAAGTCCCCAGGAGCAGACAATATACCAGCAGAGCTGCTCAAGCATGGTGGCGAAACAGTCATCACACATGTTACAGCTATCTGTCAGAAGATTTGGGAGGCAAAACAGTGGCCTACAAAGCCCTAATTCAGACTATCCTGCTGTACGGAAGTGAAACCTGGACATTGACTGCTGAAACAGCAAAGCGAATCCAGTCATTTGAAACAAAATGCCATAGAAAGCTGCTGGGCATATCCTGGAGAGAACGAAAGACCAATGCATTTGTCAAGAGTCAAATAACACGGCTGGCAGGTCCACAGGAACCCCTTCTCACCATCGTCAAGAAGAAAAAGCTGACATGGTTCGACCACGTCACCCGCTACAACACTCTGCCAAAAACAGTACTGCAGGGAACACTCGAAGGTGGCAGAAAGAGGGGAAGACAGAACAAGTCATGGATGGACAACATCAGAGAATGGACCAGGATGAATGACTCGGCACTACTGCGTAGAGCCGAGGACCGAGATGAATGGAGGAGGCCTACCACGGCATCGTCTTTTGTGTCTCCTCCACGACCGCCAAGGTCACGGGACTGATGATGATGATGATGATGATGATTCTTCAAAAAAGACCATAGCCCCTACTGAATGAGGGTTTGAGTACACACGACATTGAAATAATCACAACAATACATAACAGACCATCACAACATCAATCATTACCTACACACAATACTTCGCTATTTTGAATGCCTCATACACACACAGGATAGCTCAGTGGTCGGAGCACTCGCTTTCCCCCAGCCAAGTTAAGCAGCGTCGAGCGTGGTTATCACTTGGATGGGTGACTATTTGCGCGCCTTGGCTTCAGTACAGTCCCCCCAGTTCACCCAGCTGTAAATGGGTAGCTGCCTTCTTTAGGGTCAGGGAAGGTAAAGCAGCGAGGGAGAGGAGATGGGCGCCGCCCTCAATATGCTGGCTCCTAGAGAAGTGAGGTCTCTGACGCCTCGCTCCCCTACGACCACACAGGTTATGGAACACCTTTACCTTTTTACATAAAAGTAACGAGGGAGATTTTTAATGACGCTTTCCTTTGTAGAAGCCATAAACAACGATAGTCTAAATGTGTGTGTCTGTGTGTGTGTGTGTGTGTGTGTGTGTGTGTGTGTGTGTGTGTGTGGTGTGAGTGAGAGAGAGAGAGAGAGAGAGGAGAGAGAGAGAGAGAGAGAGCGAGAGAGAGAGAGAGGAGAGGAGAGGAGAGAGAGAGAGAGAGAGAGAGAGAGAAGAGAGAGAGAGAGAGAGAAGAGAGAGAGAGAGAGAGAGAGAGAGAGAGAGAGGGAGTAAAAAGCATTCGCGAATAATAATTATTTTTTAAAATCCTTTGAAGTTTATTTTCTTACATCAAGCTGCATTTTATACTACATAAAATTAAATTAAATGCCATGTTTTCTGAGTCAGTTTTTTTTACACCCCCCCCCCCCCACACACACGCACCGCTCTTTCTCTCTGTCTCTCTCTCCCTCCCTCCTCCCTCTCCTCACCTCTATCTCTCTGTGCACTTGTCCGTTTTCATCTTTCCGTCTTCGGAAAAGTATCTTTTTCTTTTCTTTCTGCCTGTTTTGTTCAATCTTGATATATTCATTCTCCTTTGTTCTTATAGGCTTCAGTTATCCGCTATTTATCATCTTATTTTTCTGTGTGTGTGTGTGTGTGTGTGTGTGTGTGTGTGTTGATGTTTCAAAATATTTAGTTTTGTAATTCTCTCTTTATCTGTTGTCCTTGTTCATATTTTAAAAAGAGCTTAATTTTGTGTTGCTTTGTTTATTGTTGTTGTTTAGGTTATTTTTTTTTTATTGTTGTTTGGTTTTCATTTCTTCTTATCCATCCTTCTTTTGTAATAATCTTTCACATCCTTCTCAGGAACACACACACATTATACATTTTTTCCAGTTCCTGTCATCTGCGTGCTAATCAAAGAATCAACAAGAAAAGGAAAGAAATAAAATGTTAACAGATTAGAACACAGAAAAAATCCAGAAAAAGAACAATACAGTAAAACAACATAAAAACACGATAATAGAGAAGAATAACAAGAAAGAATAACTTGATCAACACACACACAGAATAACAAAACCACTACATAAAGAAAGAAAAAAGTAAATGCTGAAAACATATCACAAAAGCAATTTTAAGACAACACATCAGGGACTGCTGCTCAGTGGTCAGAACACTCGCTTTCCCCCAGCCAAGGTTAAGCCGCATCGAGCATGGTTACCACTTGGATGGGTGACCGTTTGCGCGCCTTGGCTTCAGTACAGTCCCCCAGTTCACCCATCTGTAAATGGGTACCTGCCCTCTTTAGGGTCAGGGAAGGTAAAGCAGCGAGGGAGAGGAGATAGACGCCGCCCTCAATATACTGGCCCCTTGAGAAGTTGAGGTCTCTGATGCCTGGCTTCTCTACGACCACATAGGTTATGGGACACCTTCACCTTTAACACATCTTTCACATTTTTTAAACCAGGCCCCCCTTGGAGGACAGGGTAGCCTGGTGGTTAGAACGTTGCACTCGCGATCTGGCAGTCCGGGATCGATCCCAGGTTTGAGCTAACACACAGATTCCCGTTCACTGAGGATTTCCTCACGCCCCCCCCCCCCCCCCCTGGAGTTAACCTCAATGCTGAGGTGAACGGGGAGATCCACGAGGCCAGACTCCGCCCAGGACGTTTCTGGAGACACAAGTCTGCAGACTGACGCCCCTAAAGGCCTCGGCACACGGGACAGCTGAGCTTGCCATCCTCTTCCTCTCAGTGGACTCATTCTGCTATCTTGGCAACTTGCTTTGAGAGAGATGGATGAGACTATAAACCGAGGTCCCGTGTGCGAACGCACGCAGAACATCTTGCGCACGCGTTAAAACCTGTCCCGCTTTTCGCAAGAGTAGGCCATTGTGTGCCAGTGGGAACGGATGACAAAATGTACAAAACTGAACACGGGGACTGGATGTAAAAAAGCACCTGATTGCTTATTCCCTTATCCTCGAAATAACAGAATAAGAATAAGAGAAAGAGACAGACTATGGGGAGAGTAGAGGGAGAACTATAGGGAGAGTAGAGGGAGAACTATAGGGAGAGTAGAGGGAGAACTATAGGGAGAGTAGAGGGAGAGCTATTGGGAGAGGGAGAACTATGAGGAGAGTAGAGGGAGAACTATGGGGAGAGGAGAGGGAGAACCATGGGAGAGGAGAGGGAGAACCATGGGGAGAGTAGGGAGAACTATAGGGAGAGTAGAGGGAGAGCTATTGGGAGAGGGAGAACTATGGGGAGAGTAGAGGGAGAACTATGGGGAGAGGAGAGGTGAGAACCATGGGGAGGAGAGGAGAACCATGGGGAGAGGAGAGGGGAGCCATGGGAGAGTAGAGGGAGAACTTGGGGAGGAGAGGGAGAACCATGGGGAGAGGAGAGGAGTAAACTATGGGAGAGTAGAGGAGAACTATGGGGAGAGGAGGGGAACATGGGAGAGGAGAGGGAGACCATGGGGAGAGGAGAGGAGAGCCATGGGGAGAGTGAGGGAGAACTATGGGGAGAGGAGAGGGAGAACATGGGGAGAGGAGAGGGAGAACTATGAGGAGAGTAGAGGGAGAACTATGGGGAGAGGAGAGGGAGAACCATGGGGAGAGGAGAGGGAGAGCCATGGGGAGAGTAGAGGGAGAACTATGAGGAGAGTAGAGGGAGAACTATGGGGACAGTAGAGGGAGAACTATGAGGAGAGTAGAGGGAGAACCATGGGGAGAGGAGAGGGAGAACTATGGGGGGAGGTGGTATGAGAGGATGGGGATTTATTTATTTACTCATTTTTTAATATCAAGGATAATGGAATAAGCACTAATGGGCTTTTTACATCCAGTCCCCATGTGTATGGGGCTTTGTAAATTTTTTCATCTGTTCCCACCAGCATACAGTGGCCTACTCTTTCGAAAAGCGGAACAGGATTGAACTTGTGCGGCAAGATGTTCGGTGCGTTCGAAGGGGACCTCGGTTTATAGTCTTCGAAGGAACTATAGAGAGCAGTGGAGTAAGAATGATGTGGTGAGTAGGGAGAGAATTATAGGGAGACTATGTGGAGAGTAGAAGGTGAATTATAAAAAGATTATGTGGCGAGTAGAGGGTGAATAATAGGGAGACTATGTGGAGGGTAGAGGGTGAATTATAGGGAGACTATGTGGTGAGTAGAGTGTGAATTATAGGGAGACTATGTGGTAAGAGTATGAGGAGAGAATTATAGGGAGACTATGTGGAGAGTAGAGAGAGAATTATAGGGAGACTATGTGGAGAGTAGAGGGTGAATTATAGGGAGACTATGTGGAGGGTAGAGGGTGAATTATAGGGAGACTAGGTGGAGAGTAGAGAGAGAATTATAGGGAGACTAGGTGGAGAGTAGAGAGAGAATTATAGGGAGACTATGTGGAAAGTAGAGGGTGAATTATAGGGAGACTATGTGGAGAGTAGAGGGTGAATTATAGGGAGACTATGTGGAGGGTAGCGGGTGAATTATAGGGAGACTAGGTGGAGAGTAGAAGAGTGGAATTAAGGTAGACTATGTGGAGATGTGAGAGAGAGAGATTATAGGGAGACTATGTGGAGAGTAGAGGGTGAATTATAGGGAGACTATGTGGAAGTAGAGGGTGAATTATAGGGAGACTATGGGAGAGTAGAGAGAGAATTATTGCGAGACTATGCGGTGAAGCAGAGGTTGAATTATAGAGAGGACTATGTGGAGAGTAGAGAGAGAATTATAGGGAGACATGTGGAGAGAGAGAGAGAATTATTGGGAGACTATGTGGAGAGTGAGAGAGAAAATTATAGGGAGACTATGTGGAGAGGAGATATAAAAATTATAGGGAGATATGTGGAGAGTACGGGGAATTATAGGGAGACTAGTGGAGAGTAGAGAGAGAATTATAGGGAGAATATGTGGAGAGTTGGGAGAGAATTATAGGGAGACTATGTGGAGGGTAGAGGGTGAATTATAGGGAGAGTATGTGGAAGAGTAGAGAGAGAATTATAAGAAGACTATGTAGTGAAGTAGAGGGAGAATTATAGGGAAACTATGTGGTGAGTAGAGAGAGAATTATAGGGAGACTATGTGGAGAGTAGAGAGAGAGAATAATTATCGGGAGACTATGTGGAGAGTAGAGAGAGAATTATAGGGAGACTATGTGGTGAGAATTATAGGGAGACTATGTGGTGAATTATAGGGAGACTATGTGGAGAGTAGAGGGTGAATTATAGGGAGACTATGTGGAGAGTAGAGAGAGAATTATAGGGAGACTATGTGGAGAGTAGAGAGAGAATTATAGGGAGTCTATGTGGAGGGTAGAGGGTGAATTATAGGGAGACTATGTGGAGGGTAGAGGGTGAATTATAGGGAGACTATGTGGTGAGTAGAGAGAGAATTATAGGGAGACTATGTGGTGAAAGGAGAGGTTGAATTATAGGGAGACTATGTGGAGAGTAGAGAGAGAATTATAGGGAGACTATGTGGAAAGTAGAGAGAGAATTATAGGGAGACTATGTGGAGGGTAGAGGGTGAATTATAGGGAGACTATGTGGTGAAAGCAGAGGTTGAATTATAGGGAGACTATGTGGAGAGTAGAGAGAGAATTATAGGGAGACTATGTGGAGGGTAGAGGGTGAATTATAGGGAGACTATGTGGTGAGTAGAGGGTGAATTATAGGGAGACTATGTGGTGAAAGCAGAGGTTGAATTATAGGGAGACTATGTGGAGAGTAGAGAGAGAATTATAGGGAGACTATGTGGAAAGTAGAGGGTGAATTATAGGGAGACTATGTGGAGAGTAGAGAGAGAATTATAGGGAGACTATGTGGAGAGTAGAGAGAGAATTATAGGGAGACTATGTGGAGAGTAGAGGGTGAATTATAGGGAGACTATGTGGAAAGTAGAGGGTGAATTATAGGGAGACTATGCGGAGAGTAGAGAGAGAATTATTGCGAGACTATGTGGTGAAAGCAGAGGTTGAATTATAGAGAGACTATGTGGAGAGTAGAGAGAGAATTATAGGGAGACAATGTGGAGAGGAGAGAGAAAATTATTGGGAGACAATGTGGAGAGGAGAGAGAAAATTATAGGGAGACTATGTGGAGAGGAGAGAGAAAATTATAGGGAGACTATGTGGAGAGGAGATATAAAATTATAGGGAGAATATGTGGAGAGTACAGGGTGAATTATAGGAGACTGTGGAGAGTAGAGAGAGAATTATAGGGAGAATATGTGGAGAGTTGGGAGAGAATTATAGGGAGACTATGTGGAGGGTAGAGGGTGAATCATAGGGAGAGTATGTGGAAGAGTAGAGAGAGAATTATAGAAGACTATGTAGTGAGTAGAGGAGAGAATTATAGGGAGAACTATGTGGTGAGTAGAGAGAGAATTATAGGGAGACTATGTGGAGAGCAGAGAGAGAGAATATAATATTATAGGGAGACTATGTGGAGAGTAGAGAGAGAATTATAGGGAGACTATGTGGTGAATTATATAGGGAGACTATGTGGTAGAAATTATAGGGAGACTATGTGGAGGAGTAGTGGGTGAATTATAGGGAGACTATGTGGAGAGTAGAGAGAGAATTATAGGGAGACTATGTGGGAGTAGAGAGAGAATTATAGGGAGACTATGTGGGAGGGTGAATATAGAGGATATGTGGGAAGTTATTAGGGAGACTATGGGGTAGGGTTTAGGATTGTGAGGTGAATTATAGGGAGACTATGTGGTGAGTAGAGAGAGAATTATAGGGAGACTATGTGGTGAAAGGAGAGGTTGAATTATAGGGAGACTATGTGGAGAGTAGAGAGAAAATTATAGGGAGACTATGTGGAAAGTAGAGAGAGAATTATAGGGAGACTATGTGGAGGGTAGAGGGTGAATTATAGGGAGACTATGTGGTGAGTAGAGGGTGAATTATAGGGAGACTATGTGGTGAAAGCAGAGGTTGAATTATAGGGAGACTATGTGGAGAGTAGAGAGAGAATTATAGGGAGACTATGTGGAGGGTAGAGGGTGAATTATAGGGAGACTATGTGGTGAGTAAAGGGTGAATTATAGGGAGACTATGTGGTGAAAGCAGAGGTTGAATTATAGGGAGACTATGTGGAGAGTAGAGAGAGAATTATAGGGAGACTATGTGGAAAGTAGAGGGTGAATTATAGGGAGACTATGTGGAGAGTAGAGAGAGAATTATAGGGAGACTATGTGGAGAGTAGAGAGAGAATTATAGGGAGACTATGTGGAGAGTAGAGGGTGAATTATAGGGAGACTATGCGGAGAGTAGAGAGAGAATTATTGCGAGACTATGTGGTGAAAGCAGAGGTTGAATTATAGAGAGACTATGTGGAGAGTAGAGAGAGAATTATAGGGAGACAATGTGGAGGGGAGAGAGAAAACTATTGGGAGACAATGTGGAGAGGAGAGAGAAAATTATAGGGAGACTATGTGGAGAGGAGATATAAAATTATAGGGAGAATATGTGGAGAGTACAGGGTGAATTATAGGGAGACTGTGGAGAGTAGAGAGAGAATTATAGGGAGAATATGTGGAGAGTTGGGAGAGAATTATAGGGAGACTATGTGGAGGGTAGAGGGTGAATCATAGGGAGAGTATGTGGAAGAGTAGAGAGAGAATTATAAGAAGACTATGTAGTGAGTAGAGGGAGAATTATAGGGAGACTATGTGGTGAGTAGAGAGAGAATTATAGGGAGACTATGTGGAGAGCAGAGAGAGAGAAATAATTATAGGGAGACTATGTGGAGAGTAGAGAGAGAATTATAGGGAGACTATGTGGTGAATTATAGGGAGACTATGTGGTGAATTATAGGGAGACTATGTGGAGAGTAGAGGGTAAATTATAGGGAGACTATGTGGAGAGTAGAGAGAGAATTATAAGAAGACTATGTAGTGAGTAGAGGGAGAATTATAGGGAGACTATGTGGTGAGTAGAGAGAGAATTATAGGGAGACTATGTGGAGAGTAGAGAGAGAGAAATAATTATAGGGAGACTATGTGGAGAGTAGAGAGAGAATTATAGGGAGACTATGTGGTGAATTATAGGGAGACTATGTGGTGAATTATAGGGAGACTATGTGGAGAGTAGAGGGTGAATTATAGGGAGACTATGTGGAGAGTAGAGGGTGAATTATAGGGAGACTATGTGGAGAGTAGAGAGAGAATTATAGGGAGACTATGTGGAGAGTAGAGGGTGAATTATAGGGAGACTATGTGGAGAGTAGTGGGTGAATTATATGAAGACTATATGGAGAGGAGATATAAAATTATAGGGAGACTATGTGGAGAGTAGAGGGTGAATTATAGGGAGACTATGTGGTGGGATCCAGTCCCCGTGTGTATGCGGTTTTGGAAATTTTGTAATCTGTTCCCACCGGCACACAATGGCCTACTCTTTCGAAAAGCGGAACAGGATTTAACGTGTGCGCAAGATGTTCTGCGTATGAGGAGAGTAGAGGGTGAACCATGGGGAGAGAAGAAAGATTACTATGGGGAGAGTAGAGGGATAACTATGGGGAAAGTGGAGGGAGAGTAGATGAGATCTATGGGGAGAAAAGAGGCAGAACTATGGGGAGAGTAGAGGGAGAACTATGGGGGTGTAGAGGGAGATTATTAGGAAAATGGAGGGAGAACTATTGGGAGAGGAGAGGGAGAACTATGGGGAGATTAGAGAGGGAACTATGGGGAGAGGGGAGGGAGAACTATGGGGTGAGTAGAGGGAGAGTAGAGGGAGAACTATGGGGAGAGTTCAGGAATATCTATGGGGGGAGAGTAGACGAAGAGTAGGAGGGAAACTATGGGTAGAGTAGAGGGAGAACTATGGGGAGAGTAGGGGGAGAACTATGGGGAGAGTAGAGGGAGAGTAGAGGGAGAGTAGAAAGATAGTAGAGGGGGAACTATAAGGAGAGTAGAGGGAGAAATATGGGGAGAGTATAGGGATAACTATTGGGAGAGTAGAGGGATAGTCGAGGGAGATCTATGGGGAGAGAAGAGAAAGAACTATTGGGAGAGTAGAGGGATAATTATGGGGAGAGTAGAGTGAGAGTAGAGGGAGATCTATGGGGAGAAAAGAGGGAGAACAATGGGAAGAGTGGAGGGAAAACTATTGGGAGAGAAGATGGAAAACTATGGGAAGAGTAGAGGGAGGAGTATAGCGAGAATAGAGGGAGAGTGGAGGGAGAACTATGGCGAGAATAGAGGAATAACTATTGGGAGAAAAGAGGGAGAACTAAGGGAAAAGTAGAGGGTGAAATATGGGGAGAGTAAAGGGAGATCTATGGGGAGAGAAGAGGGAGATCTATAAGGAGAGGGAGAAACATGAAGAGAGGAGAACTATGGGGAGAGGAGAGAGGGAGAGAGAGAGAGAGAGAGAGGAGAGAGAGAGAGAGAGAGAGAGAGATGAGGGAGAACTATGGAGAGAGTAGAGAGAGAGTAGAGGGAGAACTATGGGGAGATCAGAGGGAGAACTTATGGGGAGAGGTGAGGGAGAGTAGAGGGAGAACTATGGGTAGACTAGAGGGAGAACTATGGGGGGTGTAGAGGGAGATTATGGGGACCGTTTATTTGTTTATTTATTCTTTTATATCCAGGACACTGGAATAAGCACTCACGTGCCTTTTTTCACAACTAGTCCCCGTGTGTATGCGGTTTTATCAATTTGTCATCAGTTCCCACCAGCACACAAATGCATACTATTCCGAAAAGCATAACAGGTTTTAACGTGTGTGCAAGATGTTCTGCGTGCGTTTGCACACGGGGCCTCAGTTTATAGTTTCATCCGAAGGACTTTTGGGGAGAGTGGAGTCAGCACCGATGTTAACTCTAGGGGAATAATCCCCTTGAACGGGAATCGAACCCGGGTTGTGAGATTGCCAGCGCAATGTTCTAACCACTGGGCTATCCCGTCCCCTGTGAATGTATGTGTGTTGTGAGAGGAGAGATAGTTTCAAGTAAAATACTTTCGAGCATAACATATGAGTTACTGTCCAACTCTTATGCTATGCTTTTTCTTTTATATTCCACACACTTTTCTTTCTTTATTTTATACCACTTTAAGTCACGGTAGATTTCTCTACGAGAAACTCGGGCTGCTCTTCCCGGGGAGAGCGCTTCGCCACAAAAGCAGCGCCAGCCATTATTTTCTCTTTTTCCTGTCTGCAACCGTATTTGTTTCCTTATCAGAGTGGCCTTTTTTCTACAGAATTTTCCCAGGTACAACCCTCTTGTTGCCATGGGTTCTTTAACGTGCGCTAAATAATTTTATGTAACACACGGGACCTCGGTTTATTGTTTCATCCGAAAGACTAGCACCCACTCCACCACTCATGATCTAATGGATGGGGGAAAAGTTTCTGGGCCCAAACGGGGTTCAAACCATCGCACACTTCCGACCTGGACTTTTCGCTTTCTAGGCAGGAGCGTTACAACTAGACCACCGATCCACCTTTCTGATAACGCGTAAGCTTATTTTTCTCTGTTTTTTCATCTACGTGTAAATAGCATTTCTAAAGAAAGAGAAAAAACCTTAAACTGATTGTAACAGAGAAGATAAAAAAGAACAATAAAGGAAAGAACAATCGAGAAAGAAGAACCGAATAAAAACACACAGGAAAACAAGTACTACACAAAGAAATAAAAGCAAACAAAACAGTCTAATAATGCTGAAAAATGTCAACAAAAAAGTTGTTTCGTGATAATAACATATTTTTCACAGCTCTTAACTCAAGACTGGTCGGGCTTTTAAAAATGTTTTCGTTATAACAAACCTTTATGTTCCATCAGCTGTTCATTTTTGTGTAAGTGTTGTTTTTGCTTGTTTGTTTACGATCATTTTCTGCTGTGTTAATGTGTTTGTTTGTTTCTTTCTGTTTATTATCATTTGTTTCTTTTTGTTTATTATCATTTTCTGCCGTGTTTATTTGATTTTTGTTCACTATTAAGTTTTGTTTATTTTTGGCAAAGTCGTGAATATTTGCTGACAACTTATCACCAGATGCTATTTTTGTCTTCTTTGCTTTAAATCATGTTTGTTCCTCCACATTTCATCATGTGGATCGGTGGTCTAGAGGTAACGCGCCTGTCTAGAAAGCGAAAAGTCCGGGTCTGAAGTGTGCGGCGGTTCGTACCCCGTTTGGACCGGAAATTTTTCCCCCATCCATTAGACCATGAGTGGTGGTCTGGGCGCTAGTCTTTCGGATGAGACGATAAACCGAGGTCCCGTGTGTTACACGTAATTATTTAGCGCACGTAAAAAAACCCACGGCAACAAGAGAGTTGTCCCTGGCAAAATTCTTAGAAAAAAGCCACTCTGATAGGGAAACAAATACAGCTGCAAAAAAAAAAGAAAAAAAAAAAGGGTGAAAGGGTGGCGCAGCGCTAAGTGGCGACGCGTTCTCCCGCTCTCCCCGGGGAGAGCAGCCCGAATTTCACGGAGAGAAATCTGCCGTGACTTAAAGTGAGCGCTTTGATTTGTTGCTTTACAAGATTCAGCGCTATATAAATTCCATACATTATTATTATTATTATTATTATTATTATTATCATGGCTTCATAATGTTGGTATTCTTTATTTTTATTTGAACCTCAGCCTTTCATAACCTCAGAATCCCCGAAGTCGGAATACGTCTACCTAAATGGTGGGGAAAAAAAAGTCCACATACCCCCAACATCTCTCCATTCGTCAACCTCCGAGCTCCTATTTATTATTTATTTATTTATTTATACCACTTAAAGTCACGATATTTCTGTGCGTGAAATTCGGGCTGCTCTCCCCAGGGAGAGCGCGTCGCCACAAGAGCAGCGCCACCCCTTTTTTGGGTCTGCAACTGTATTTGTTACCCTATCAGAGTAGCTTTTTTCTAAGAATTTTGCCAGGGACAACTCTCTTGTTGCCGTGGGTTCTTTTACGTGCGCTGAATAATTATGTGTAACACACGGAACCTCGGTTTATTGTCTCATCCGAAAGACTAGCGCCCAGACCACCACTCATGATCTAATGGATGGGGGAAAACTTTCGGGCCCAAACGGGATTCGAACCACCGCACACTTCCGACCCGGACTTTTCGCTTTCTAGACAGACGCGTTACCTCTAAACCATCGATCCGAGGAACGAAAAAAAACCCCTCCACAAAAACTCAGCATTTCTAGCTCAGATAGGCGAAGATTTACAGCACTGAGTATTGGGGACAACATCATCAATACTCTTGTTGATGGCTTCAAACGAGTTATATTTCAGGTAGTGAAAGAAGTTCTGGGAAGACAGAGAAAGGAGATACAGCCATAGATCACTGACAGCATCTGAGACCTTTGCCATGAAAGAAGAAAAATAGAACCTTCCATGTTTTTTGAGGTACAAAGCCAGAGAAAAACTACCACGAAACCAACAACATAATCAAACAAAACATGACAGAAGCGAGAAAAGAAAACCCCAACCAAAAACCACGATAGGATTTCGAAACAGAGCAAAATTATTGAGGAACACGTTCAAGGGAGGAAGCTATGAGCAAGCCTACAACACCTCGAAAAATGTCACCAAGACCAAGCAGAACAGATTAAATGTAAAGGTAAAGGTGTCCTATAACCTATAAGGTCTCTGGGGAGCAAGGCGTCAGAGACCTCACTTCTCTAGGGGACAGCATGGGCGGCGCCCATCTCCTCTCCCTCCCAGATTATCAATCATCAAAAACGAAACATGTGCACTGCTCACTGACAGCATTGAAGTTCTCAGAAGGTGGAGAGAAAGAAAACTGGCCAGAGCTACACCACCACCAGACACAGCCAGACACCACCATGCTAGGAGAAGGAACACCAACAAGAGAATCGGACCAACCACCAGTGCCGAGAGAAGTGGAGAAAGCAGTGCATTGCTTTAATCCTGTTCCGCTCTTCGTAAAAGTAGGCCATTGTGTGCCGGTGGGAACAGATGACAGAATTTACAAAACAGCATACACACGGGGACTGGGTGTAAAAAAGCACATAAATGCTTATTCCATTATCCTTGATATAAAAGAATAAAAAAAAAGGATTGGACAACATCCCTGCTGTATTACTTAAACACAGTGGAGAAGAGTTTGTAAAGATGCTGACTACACTTTTTCAAAACTATGGAACACCAAGATTTGTAAAAAAAAAGTGGGGCATCATGATTTGTCAAAAAATCTGGGACACCAAGACTGGGCTTCAAGAGTGGACGCAGTCACTGGTAATCCCACTTCCCAAAGAAAGTAATATCAGACAGTACCAGAACTACCAGTCATTAAACCTTAGAAGCCACCCAAGCAAGATGATACCCAGAATCATTCTGAATAGATTTCAAAACACCGAGCAGAAGAAATGCTGACAGAAGAACAAGCTGGCTTGAGATTTGGAAAAAGAACAAACAATATTTTAGCTGCAGGCTTATCATCGTAAAACATCAGAAAGATCTGTTTCAAAACTTATTTGACTTCAAGAAAGCGTTTGACAGGGTATGTCAAGATGGGCTGTTGCAAAACCGTAGAGCTTTCAACATCAAGGAAGGATTAGTGCAGATTATTCTATAACAATGGCAGCAGTGCAGTCCTTCTGAACAGCCAGGCTGGAGATTTCTTTTGAGCAACAACAGGAATCAGACAAGGTTACATACTGTCGCCTACTTTATTTAACCCCTTTCTTGAGAAAATCAAGCAAGAGACACCCTTGAGTGCCAATCCACTGCAATTCTTGCTGATAGATGCATGTGAAGTCTGAGGTTTGCTGATGATGTTGATTTAATAGGACGCAGTAATAATGAACTCCAAGAACTTACAGATAAGTTAGAACAACAAGCTAGCGCTTATGGTGTGCAGATCAGTGCAGAGAAAAGCAAGGCCATGGTAAACAGCACCAGACACGTTACAATTGGCATCGTCATGAATGGTCAGCAACTTGAAGAAACAGACTCCTTCAGATATCTTGACTCCACACTGACCAAAGATGGCCGCTCTAAAGCTGAAGTAAAGATCAGACTAGCCCCTGTAATCTCAGTCTGGGCAAAGTTAAGCAGGATTTGGAACAGCAAAGAAATCAGCTTCCCAACAAACCTGGGGTTGTGCAGAGCTCTTATTTCCCCACTGTACTTGTGTGAAAGCTGGGTCTTGACTGAAGGACAAGAAAAGAAAGTCTAAGCCTTTCAAATGTAATCATTCAGAAGGTTTTTTTTTTTTTTTTTTTTTACAAAAGAACAAATAAAACAAACAGCCCCAAAAAGAAAAATAGAAAACAAATCACACACAAACGCACACATACACACACGCAAACATTAACAACGATCAACCCTATACAATAATTCATCCATCCATCCATCCATCCATCCATCCATCCATCCATCCATCCATCCATCCATCCATCCATCCATCCATCCATCCATCCATCCATCCATCCATCCATCTATCAAACTATCTATCTCTCTCTCTCTCTCCTCCCTCCATCTCTATCTATGAATGTATGTATGTATGTATGTATGTATGTATGTATGTATGTATGTATGTATGTATGTATGTATGTATGTATGTATGTATGTATGTATGTATGTATGTCTGGTATGTATGTATGCATGTATATATGTATGTATGTATGTATGTATGTATGTATATATGTATATATGTATGTATGTATGCATGCATGTATATATGTATGTATGTATGTATGTATGTATGTATGTATGTATGTATGTATGTATGTATGTATGTATGTATGTATGTATGCTCTCCTACCTCCATCTCTGTGTATGTGTGCATGTATGTATGTATGCATACATACATATATGTATGTGTGTGTGTGTATGTGTGTGTGTGTATGTATGTGTGTGTATGTATGTATGTATGTATGTATGTATGTATGTATGTATGGTATGTACGTATGCATGTATATATGTCTGTCTGTCTGTCTTGCTGTCTGTCTGTCTGTCTGTCTGTCTGTCTACCTACCTACCTCAAGAAATATTTTAAACAACAGAATTATACACATGCTAGGGGGTCACAAAACAGGGAGGGGATTAGAAGCCTAACATTGCCAACAGACAAGTGAACACCACTGTTCAGTATGGCGGCAGGAGACAACGAACATGAAACAATCCCCATCCTTACATCAGCGGGGATCCTTTGTCTCCAGACCGTACTTCTTTAAACCACGCTGCATGCCTCTCTACATAAGTACAGCGCTTTTTTTTGGTGTCGGTTCTAGTTTTTCCCCCCTGTAATTTGTTTTCTATATATGACTTACATCACTCTTTCTTCTTCTTGTTCTTGTTCTTGTTCTTCTTGTTCTTCTTCCTCCTCCTCATCCTCCTCCTTCTTCTTGTTCTTCTTCTTGTTCTTCTTGTTCTTCTTGTTCTTCTTGTTGTTCTTCTTCTTCTTCGTCCTCCTCCTCCTTCAAAATTCTATTTGTTTTTCTTCTTTTTTTCTCCTCCTCCTCCTTCTCCTCCTCCCCCTTCTTCTTCAATATTCTTCTTCTTCTTTTTTCTCCTCCTCTCCTTCTCCTCCTCCTCCTCCTTCTTCAAAATTCTTCTTCTTCTTCTTCTTCTGCTCATCCTCCTCATCCCTCCTCCTCCTTCTTCTTCTTAATTCTTTTTGTTTTTCCTCCTCCTCCTCCTCCTTTTTCTTGTTCTTGTTCTTGTTCTTGTTCTTGTTCTTCTTCTTCTTCTTCTTCTTCTTCTGCTGCTGCTGCTGCTGCTGCTGCTGCTACTACTCCTCCTTCTTCTTTAAAGAAATGTTTCTGTTCACTCATCAATCTTATTTCCATTCTTTTTTGTTCCCATGGGCGTTGATCGTCTGTTATAGATGAAATTTGTTTTCTAGTTCGTTTATTCGTTTTTTATTTTGTCCCTCGGCTAGAAAACTCCGAGATTCATCAATTGTAAGGTTTTTGCGTATGCGACCGGTTTTTTTTTTTACCCACCAGAGGTAGCAGCATTTTATCTTCGGGGATATTTACTGGGTATGTTCGTGTTTCCGGAGCCTACCGAATGCTGACATGAAGAATGGTATCTTTGACGTGGATATTTGATCTTCTGCTTGTGTATCTAAAGTAAAGGAATATTTGTCCCATAACCTATGTGGTGGTAGGGGAGCGAGGCATCAGAGACCTCAGCTTCTCCAGGGGCCAGCATATTGAGGGCGGCGCCCATCTCCTCTCCCTCGCTGCTTTACCTTCCCTGACCCTAAAGAGGGCAGGTACCCATTTACAGATGGGTGAACTGGGGGAACTGTACTGAAGCCAAAGCGCGCAAACGGTCACCCATCCAAGTGTTAACCACGCTCGATGCTGC
>CM054151.1:5308456-5313456 GCA_028751875.1 Rapana venosa
GGGGAGGGGAAGCCTGGTTGGTTAGAGCGTTGCGCATTGCGTTCGTGGTCTGCTCATCCGGGTTCCAATCCCGTTCAAGGAAATATTTTCCCCTGAAGTTAACATCAGTGCAGACTCCACTCCTCCCAAAAAGTCCTTCGGGTGAGACTATAAACCGATGTCCCGTGTGTGAACGCACGTACATCTTGCGCACACGTTAAACCTGTTCCGCTTTTTGGAAGAGTAGGCCAATGTTGCTGGTGGAAACGGATGACAAAATTGACAAAACTGCATGCACATGGAGACTGGATGCGAAAGGCACGTGAGTGCTTATTCCATTATCCTCGAAATAAACAAAATTAAATGTTCTTTTTCGCTCCTTTTTTTGTTCAAATCTTTTTTTATTTTATTATTCTTCTCTCGTTTCTAGAGACTGTGGTCGTCTGTTATGGATGAGTTTCATTTTCTGGTTTCGTTTATTTACAAAACAAAACCAAACCCCGAAACAAAATGTTATTTTTGCTTGGTTGTCTTGGTTTTGTTTATTTCTTTGTTTTGTTTCCTATTTGTTTGTGGTTTTCGGTTGATTCGTTTTGTTTCCAGTTCGCATTTTGATATAAACCTCATTTGCATGCAGATCAATGGCACCATTTTATTTCTTTCTTCTTTCCTTTTTTTGCCTTTGAGGTTCGTTTCATTCTATCTGTTTTCCTTTTATAATAATCATTTTCTACCTTTCTCCTCCTCCGTGGGGATGCCGGGGGCCTGTCAGTATAAATAGCATCCCCACCTTCTAGAAAATCTCTGTTAGGAATTCCCTCTTTTCTATCCCTCTCTTTGTTCCTGCCTTGTCCCTTTTCTTCCTGTCACCTCCTTCTTGTCTATTTTCTGCCTTCTTGGTCCATTCTCTTGCCCCTTAAAGCTAAAAGATATCAGTTCTCTCCCAAGCCAAATTCGGACGCGCTGGGCCTGACTTGTCAGGCGCTTAACGGCACCGGCAAGTGCAACACATTTTCGCTTTTATGACAGACAATGATAGTTGCTGTCTGAGCGTTCGACGACGAAGAAGACGTAGTACTTTTCTTAGGATCATAGACTTCAGTTTATTTTTTTCCCCTTCATCTGTATTTATCTGCGTATTAACAGGAAAGAAAACTACAACAACATACAATCTGAAACTCATCAGAGCAGACATGAAAACAGATTACACAGATAGCTATCCCCGAAGTCGGAATGCGGCTACCTTAATGGTGGGTTAAAAACGTCGCACACGAGAAATATCAATTGATAAACCCACGAACTCTAGCTGAGGAACGAAAAGATACCCCCTCCCCTTCCCCCAAACCCAGATTCTTCTTCTTGCTTTGTCGAAGGCTCAGACAGCAACTATTGTTGTCTGTCACTTGAGCGAAAATGAGTTGCGCTGCCGTTAAGCGCCTGACAAGTCAGGCCCAGCGCATCCGACTTCGGCGAGGGAGAACATTGTTATCTTTTCAGTCTTTCTGGGGGGAAAAAAAGGCAGGAGAATGAACAAAGAAGGCAGAAAATAGACAAGAGGGAGGTTGACAGAAAGAAAAGGAACAAGGCAGAAAGAAAGAGAGGGATAGAAAAAAGTGAATTCCTAGCACGAAATTTCCAGAAGATGGGGATACTACTTTTTCTGAATTATTTTGTTTAAACCAGCATCCCCACAGGGAAAACCCCAGATAAAAACCGATAATAGGAAAGAATGATTAAAAAAAAAACCCACCCTGAATAAACACACTGAGTAAAAAAATAACACATAAGGAAAAAAATGGCTGATAATATTGAAGAAATCAGGACAACAATTTTTCACTGCTCGTAAAGCAGACTAGACGGACGCTATAGCCGAGTGGTTAAGACCGTTCAACTTCAATCCCATGGGTCCATAAAGTCGTGGGTTCGAATCTCGGCAGCGTCTAGCGAACTAAAGATGGAGAATTTTTTAAAAATAATCTCCCAGGTCAACTTCAAGTGCAGACCTGCCAGTGCCTTAAGTCCCTTCGAGTATGTATTAAATTCAATTCAAATACTTTATTTTCTCACAAACAGAGAGAAATAACCACACGCAGAAGATCAGCTATGCACGTTAAAGTCATGTCAGCGTTCAATGGGTTACAGAAACATGACCATACCCAGCATGCATCCCAGAAGTTGGAATGTGGCTACCTTCATGGTCGGGACCCAAACTGTCGCATACGCAAAATCTCACCATTGGTGAACCTCGGAGCTCTAGCCGAGGAACGAAAAAATAAAATAAAGATTGCGTGAAATTGCTTTTTTATGATAGATTGTGATACGCCTTGAGAAATTCGATGAGATATTTGTTTGTATTTGTTTCCGTGTTGTTTTTGTTTGTCAGTATTTTCTGCCGTGGTTGTTTACTGTTATTTTTCTATTTTGTTTATTCACTGGGTTTTTTTCCTGTTGTGTTTATTCGTTAATACTTTTCTGTTGTGTTTGCATATTAAGGTTTTTGTTTGTTTACCATCATTTCCTGTTTATTTTTGGTCTAAGTCGTAAATAATTCGTGACAACCTATCATCGGTCCTTGTCTCTTTTTTACTTTACTTGTTTGTTGTGTTATAGTTTATTAGGTTTTTTAATAATTTGAATATCGTTTTTTTTTTGCATTTGAGTTTATTTTGTTGTTGTTTTTTGTTTACTATTTGTTTTGTTCAAGTTAGGAGGTGTGATTTTTCTTGTTATTCTCTTTGCTGACATGTTTTTACACACACATACATACACACACATCACATACGCACACACACACACACACAACACACACACACACACACACACACACCACACACACACACACACACACGGACACACGGACACACACACACACACACACACACAACGCACACCCCTCCCTACACACACACAATGGAGCAGATGGGAACGGATGACAACATTGACAAAACTGCAGACACACGGGGACTAGACATAAAAAAGTATATGAGTGCTTATTCCATTATCCTAGAAATAAAAGAATAAATAAAAAAATACACTCACACATACATCCTCACACACAACACACAACACACAGCACACACACACACACACACACACACACACGAACACACACACGAGTCTTTCATTCAGTCTCCTATCTTAGGGCCGTCTGGTATTACTTAAAGTGGAAAGACGTTAAAATTGAAGACTTACTTACTTACTTACACACACGAGCACACAAACACACCCAGACATACACATAAACACACACCACACACACACACACACACACACACACACACACACACCACACCACACACACACACACACACACGAACACAAACACACACACACATACACACACGAACACACACGAACACACACCCACACCCACACACACGAACACACACGAACACACACCCACCCCCACCCACACACACACACACACCTACACACACAGCGAGCACACAAACGTACCAGACACACCCACCATCACCACACACACACCAACACAACACACACACACACACACACACACACACACACACACACAACACACACACACACACACACACCAAAACAACACACACACACACACACACACACACACACACACAACACACACACACACACACACACACACACACACACACACACACACACACACAACCACACACACACACACACACACACACACAACACCACACACACACACACACACACACACACACACACACACACACACACACACACACACACACACACACCACACACACACACACACACACACACACACACACACACACACACACACAACACACACACACACACACACACACACACACACACACACACCACACACCACACACACACACACACACACACACACACACACACACACACACAACACACACACACACACACACACACACACACACACACACACACACACACACACACACACACACACACAACCACAACACAATACACACCTAAACACCACACACACACACACACACCAACATCGACCACACACACACACAACCACTATCACAAACAACACACAACAACACACACACACGCAGCTGTATGACACAAATTGTAGCACATGACTTCTGGCTGAAAAGTCGCGGGTTCGAATCCCACAAGACTCGTAGACTTGTTTTCGGACTCTAGGTACCTCACACGGGGACTGGATATGAAAAAAAACCCCAACAACAACACACGAGTGCTTATTCCACTATCCTCGAAATAAAAGGATAGAATACATAAAATAAAATAAAACACCCACTGTGAGCGTACGAACGGCTTGTTTGGAAAGACTGGGACCACACAGTCGAGCTTCATCCACTTTACAGACATGACACTGAGTTATTTGACCAACACTGCAGGTGTCTGTATCTTCCGGGCCCGTAGCTAAAGCCTCGACTCAATGTAAGCTGTTAAATACGCTTGTAATCCTCCATACCCCAAAAAGGGGTTTAAAGGAACTACATCTTGAATCTTGAATCTTGATTCTCAGTAAGAGGGACCGAATCGAAGACACCGTTAACAATGCAAATATTTTCAATTTATTTTAAAACGTACGAAGAGGGGATATTACTCATTCTCTTATAGGTTCCTTTATTCCAAGGATAACGGAATAAGCACTCATGTGCTTTTTTTTACACCTGGTCCCCGTGTGCATGCACCTTTGTAAATCTTGTCTTCCGTTCCCACCGGCACACAATGGACTACTCTTCCGAAAAGCGGAGCGGGTTTTAACGTGTGCGCAAGACGTTCTGCGTGCGTTCGCACACGGGACCTCGGTTAATAGTCTTATTCGAAGGCAGGAGACGAAGAGGCAGACAGAGAAAACGATGGGAAGACAACATGAGAGAGTGGACTGGTAGCCTTGAGTGGAACGATTTGCAACGGAAAGCAGAGGACCGCGGGGAGTGGAGGAAGCTGGTTGCAAAATCTTCAGTGGAGCCCCTATGGTTACAGGACTACGGGAGAGATGAAGGTGAAAGATTTTGAGAGCAAGGTTCAAGCTAAGGGAG
>CM054151.1:5318456-5323456 GCA_028751875.1 Rapana venosa
TTCGTCTCCCTCCTTGTACTGTTCCCTGTAGGACAGTCTTGGCCAGTCCAGATTTCACGTGTCCTTCCCGTACCACTTTAGTTTGTGCTTTTTCATCTAAGTCAGGAGGATTTCATATGGTCGATGGCTCTTTGAATTTCTTTTTTGATGGGAGCTGTCCTGGCCCAAGTTAAAAATGATGTTTTATTTATCTCTCTCCATATTCTGCTTTCAGTTTGCAAACTGCATTATGAGTTGACAAGTGGCCAGGGTGTTTTTTAAACAGGCTGCTAGCATTCTGATGAAAAGCGTGGTAAGGTCAATAATGTAAATTGTATTGTAACAGAATCAAAGGCCACTTCAGTTTCCCTTCATTTCAAACAATGAGAGAAAGAGAAAGAGAGAGAGAGAGCGAGGAGAGAGAGAGAGAGAGAGAGAGAGAGAGAGAGAGAGAGAGGGCTTATGAAAAAGTTGTTTTCTGAGAGAGAGCTTAGGTAGAAATTGTTTCACAGAGAGAGAGAGAGAGAGAGGAGAGATAGAGAGAGAGAGAGAGAGAGAGGGGAGGGAGGGAGACAGACAGACAGACAGACAGACAGAGAGACAGAGAGAGAGAGAGATAGAGAAAGAGAGAGACAGAGACAGGACAGAGAGAGAGGGCTAAAGTAGAAATGATTTCTGAGAGAAGAGAGAGAGGATTAGGTAGAAATTGTTTCAGAGAGAGAGAGAGACGAGAGAGATGATAGAGAGAGAGAGAGAGACGAGACAGACAGAACAGACACAGAGATACGAGAGAGAGAGAGAGAGAGAGAGTGAGAGAGAGATGAGAAGAGAGAGAGAGAGAGAGAGAGATGAGAGAGAGAGAGAGAGAGAGATTGAGAGAGAGAGAGAGAGCGCTTAAGCAGAAATTGTTTTGATTGTTACAACCTGACAACTCACACAAACACAAACCATGTGATGAACATTAATAAAGAGGTTACATTGATCATGCATTTGCCGGAACATGTCCCAAAAACATCACACAATTCTTGTATGAAGCATCAAAGAGCATTATGGGAACAGACAGGGGGAGATAATCAGACAGCCTTGAGGAAACACACAAGGGGAGACAAGCAAGTGTCAGGTCAATAATGGCTGGTTATGCATTCCTTTTCTTTGCTCCTGTCATCATTGCTTGTCAAATGTCAAAAGCCTTTGTGACATGAAAAGCATTTCAACAGAGAACAGAATATAATTTAGAAAATACTTTTCAACAAAAATTAATAAAAGAAACAGACGGACACAAAGCAGAAGGGGTTCAGACCTTCCTTCAGCTTTATCTTCACCTACTCCATAGTTCTGTACGCCATGGCGGTGCCACTGAAGATTTTGCAACCAGCTTCCTCCACTCCATGTAGTTCTGCTTTTCATAATAATCCATTCCAGCCAAGGCCAGTTCACTCTTTTGATGTTGTCTTCCCATCGTTTTCTCTGTCTGCCTCTTCGTCTCCCTCCTTGTACTGTTCTCTGTAGAACAGTCTTGGCCAGTTCAGATTTCATGTGACCTGCCCGTACCACTTAAGTTTGTGCTTTTTCATTTAAGTCAGGAGGCTTTCATATGGTCGATGGCGCTTTGAATTTCTTTTTTGATGGGAGCTGTCCTGGCCCAAGTTAAAAATGATGTTTTATTTCTCTTTCCATATTCTGCTTTCAGTTTGCAAACTGCATTATGAGTTGACAAGTGGCGAGGGTGTTCTTTAAACAGGCTGCTAGCATTCTGATGAAAAGCGTGTTAAGTTCAATCATGTAAATCGTATTGTAACAGAATCAAAGGCCACTTCAGTTTCCCTTCATTTAAAACAATGAGAGAAAGAGAAAGAAAGAGAAAGAAAGAGAGAAAGAGAGAGAGAGAGAGAGAGAGAGAGAGAGAGAGAGAGAGAGAGAGAGAGAGAGAGGGGGGGGGCTTAGGAATAAGTTGTTTTGAGAGAGAGCTTAGGTGGCAATTGTTTCACAGAGAGAGAGAGAGAGAGAGGAGAGAGAGAGAGAGAGAGAGAGAGAGGAAGGGAGGGAGACAGACAGACAGACAGACAGAGAGACAGAGAGAGACAGAGAAATAGAGAAAGAGAAAGACAGAGACAGAGAGAGGGCTAAAGTAGAAATGATTTCTGAGAAAGAGAGAGGATTAGGTAGAAATTGTTTCAGAGAGAGAGAGAGAGAGAGAGACAGAGACACAGAGATACAGAGAGAGAGAGAGAGAGAGGAGAGAGGAGAGAGAGAGAGAGAGAGAGAGAGAGAGAGAGAGAGAGAGAGAGAGCTTAAACAGAAATTGTTTCTGACTGTTACAACCTGACAACTCACACACACACAAACCATATAATGAATATTAATGAAGACGTTTAATTGATCACGTATTTGCGGGAACATGTCCAAAAACATCGCATAAACTTTCTGTGAAGCCTCAAAGAGCATTATGGGAACAGACAGGAGGAGATAATCAGACAGCCTTGAGGAAACAAATAAGGGGAGACAAGCAAGTGTCAGGTCAATAATGGCTGGTTATCCATTCCTCTCTTTGCTCCTGTCATCTCTGCTTGTCAAATGTCAAGAGCCTTTGTGACATGAACAGCATTTCAACAGAGAAAAGAATATCGTTTAGAAACTACTTTCAACACAAATTAATAAAAGAAACAGATGGATGCTATAGCCGAGTGGTTAAGACTGTTCAACTTCAATCCCATGTGTCCACAAAGTCCTGGGTTTGAATCTCAGCAGCGTCTGGTGATTTAAGGATGGGAATTTTACAATCCATGTCAACTTCAAGTGCAGACCTGTCAGTGCCACCAAAATATTTGTTTGTCTTTTTCTGTCTGCAACTGTATTTTTTCCACTAGCAGAGTGGCTTTTTTCTACATTTTTTCTTTTATTTATTGTATCTATTTATATTTATTTATACGACTTTAAGTCACGGCATATTTCTCTGCATGAAATGCGGGCTGCTCTGCCCGGGGAGAACACGTCGCCACAAGAGCAGCGCCACCCATTTTTTTTCCTGTCTGCAACAGTATTTGTTTTCCTATTAGAGTGGCTTTTTCTACAGAATTTTGCCAGGGACAACTGTCTTGTTGCCGTGGGTTCTTTTATGTGCGCTAAATAATTATGTGCAACACACGGGACCTCGGTTTATCGTCTCCTCCGAAAGACTAACGCCCAGACCACCCCTCATGATCTAATGGATGGAGTAAAAGTTTCGGGTCCAAACAGGGATTGAACCACCGCACACTTCCGACCCGGACTTTTCGCTTTCTAGGCAGGCGCGTTACCTCTAGACCACCGATCTACCGGTCAGGCATGCACGTTAAAGATCACATAATTCATGTCAGCGATCTGTGGGTTACGGAAACACGAACACACCCAGAACACATCCCCGAAGATGGAGTGCGGCTACCTTCATGGTAGGCGAAAACGGTTGCCTATGCAAAATCTCGCCATTTGGTGAATGTCGGAGGTCTAGCCTAGAAATGGAAAAAAAGAAAGAAAAAGAAACAGTAACGGAAAGGAAGATAACAACAGAAAGACTCCCCGAAACAAAAAATATATATCGCCCCCCCCCCCAAAAAAAAAACCCAAGCAAAAGAAACTAAAGCACCATAACTATACAAAACAAAGGGCAAAAAAGGATGTAAAAGGTAAAAGGTAAAGGAGTCCCATAACCTATAAGGTCGTAGGGGAGCGAGGCGTCAGAGACCTCACTTCTCTAGGGCCAGCATATTGAGGGCGGCGCCCATCTCCTCTCCCTCGCTGCTTTACCTTCCCCTGACCCTAAAGAGAGCAAGTACCCATTTACAGCTGGGTGAACTGGGGGAACTGTACTGAAGCCAAGGCGCGCAAACGGTCACCCATCCAACTGGTAACCACGCTCGACGCTGCTTAACTTGGCTGGGGGAAAGCGAGTGCTCCGACCACTGAGATACCCCGTTCCCAAGGATGTAGGAGACAATTATCATTCTTATTGTTTGTTGAACCCTGAGGCAGCAACTATTATTGTCTGTTTTAAGATAAAAAAAAGTGTTGCATTGCCGTTAGGTACCTGGCAAGTCAGGCCCAGCGCAACCGACTTCGGCGTGGGAGAGAATTGTTATCTTTGAAGTCTTTGTGGGAAGAAAAAGGCAGGAAAATGGACCAAGAAGGCAGAAAATAGACAAGGAGGAGGTGACAAGGGGGAAAAAGCAGAACAAAACAAAAACAAAGAGAGGGTTAAAATGGAATTCCTGGCACATAATTTCTTGAAGGTGGAATGCTGTTTATACTGACAGGCCCCAAGCATCCCCTCTGGGGAGGGAGTGAGGGAGGGAGGGAGGGAGGGAGAGAGGGAGGGAGAGAGGGAGAGAGATAGGAATGAACACAATTCTTTATTGCTGAGAATGTGGACATGCCAGCTGCACGCCAGACAATAAGTAAACACATAAAAACAGTCTAATCAAATTCAGCATCACTGCTGGTATAGAATGAAAACGACCGTCTGATTTTCCAGTTCAGTTCTGTCTGTCTGCCTGTCTGTCTTTCTGTCTGTCTGTCTGTTTTCAATGCACTTGCCCCCTCTGTTTTAATATCCTCAATTTTCTGTGTGTGTGTGTGTGTGTGTGTGTGTGTGTTTTGTGTTTGTGTGCGTGTGTGTTGTGTGTTGTGTGGTGTGTGTGTGTGTGTGTGTGTGTGTGTGTGTCAAAGTCAAAGTCAAACTTTTATTTTCAGATGGTACATTGAATAAGCAGTGCATTTGCTTTTTTTCATCAAGCCATCTATCTAAAGAAAGAAAAAAAGCGAGAAAAAAAAGATAATGTATATGCAGACATAGAATAAAAAAAAACCCTAATCTATGGTAAACTATACAAATCAAACAAAAAAACCAATAACATATGCATATGTGGAATTAAAATAAAACAAAAAAACCAGAAAAATATGAGACCATACAATTCAAATAATTCAAAAATCTTGAAAAAAAATACCCGTCATAACACAAACAAACAAGCAACAATAAAAAAACAAAC
>CM054151.1:5328456-5330956 GCA_028751875.1 Rapana venosa
AAAAGTTCGTTGCTTTTCGTTACCTTAAAAAAATGAAGTTTCATTCATTTCTTCTCCCCCCCCCATCTCCCCCTCCACCCTCTTCATTCTTGGGGTTGCTTGTAACATCCCCCCCCAAAAAAAGCCGTGTTTTTAATATATTCCCCTTAAAAAATAAATTCTCTCTCTCTCCCCTTCTCTCTCTCTCTGGTCTCTCTCTCTGTGCTCTCTCTTTTTTCCTCTGGAGTTAAAATCAGTGCAGACTCCATCTCCCCCCAAAATCTTTTGGATGAGACTATAAACTGAGGTCCCGTGTACGAACGACCGACCATCTTGCGCACACGTTTCAACCCGTTCCCCTTTTTGGAAGAGTGGCCATTGTGTGCCGGTAGGAACGTAGACAAAATTGATAAAAAAGCACACAGCGGGGGTAGGGAGAAAAAACATACGGTGTTATTCCATTTCCCCCAGATAAAAAAAATAAAAACAAAAGTTTTAAAACAAAAAAACTCAAAAATATCTCTTTTTCTCTCTGTCCTGTTCTGTCTTCTGTTCTTAGGTACACTTTCTCCATTTGACCCCCAAGGTGTTTTATTATTTACAATAATAAAAAAAAACCCAAGGGCGTAAG
This sequence comes from Rapana venosa, assembly GCA_028751875.1. Taxonomy (NCBI): domain Eukaryota; kingdom Metazoa; phylum Mollusca; class Gastropoda; order Neogastropoda; family Muricidae; genus Rapana; species Rapana venosa. The sequence goes on from CM054151.1 coordinate 5,329,067, forward strand.
CAGAAGGGATCAACGGAAGATTGGCCCCCGGCCCAAAAGCTTGTCAGTTATTTCTACTTACATACTACTACTACTACTACACTACTACTACTACTACTACTACTACTACTATCACTACTACTACTACTACTACTACTACTACTATCACTACTACTACTATCACTACTACTACTACTATCACTACTACTACTACTACTATCACTACTACTACTATCACTACTACTACTACTACTACTACTACTACTACTACTACTACTATCACTACTACTACTACTACTACTACTACTACTACTACTACTTCTACTTCTACTTCTACTACTACTACTACTACTACTACTTTTACTACTACTACTACTACTACTACTACTACTACTACTACTACTACTACTACTACTACTACTACTACTACTACTACTACTACTACTACTACTACTGCTGCTGCTGCTGCTGCTGCTGCTGCTACTGCTGCTACTGCTGCTACTGCTACTACTACTACTATCTATCTTATCTATCTATCTATCTATCTATCTGTCCCGTAATCTGCCGACCGTGGGGGCACCCTCAAAGACTCAACAACCAGTTCCCTCCATTCCTCTCTCTGTTCTGCCTTTCTCAGGGTTTTGTTGAGTTCTAGGCCTGTCCATTCGCTGATGTTATCATCCCAGCTCTTCCTTGGTCTGCCTCTTCTTCTTCCTCCTTGGACAGTGCCTTGCAAAACTGTCTTTGCAAGTCCTTTGGATCTTGTGACATGCCCATACCATTTAAGTTTACGCTTTTTCACGATCGTTAGAAGGTTCTCATAGGGTCCAATGGTTTGCTGGATTCTGTTATGCACGCTTTCGTTGCTTATGTGGTCTTTGTAGGAGATGCCAAGGAGTCTCCGAAAGCATCTCATCTCCACTGCCTGTACTCTTCTCTCCAAATCTGCAGTCATGGTCCATGATTCACAGGTAAAAAGGTAAAAGGGGACGGGATAGCTCTGTATGCCATGATTCACAGGCATACAGAAATATGGATATGACAAGGGAGCGCATTAGTCTGATCTTGGAGATAAGTGAGATATTTTTATCTCTCCAGATGGTGTTTAGTTTTGACAAAGCTGTTATTGTCTGTGCATACTACTTCTGGCTTGGATCCCTGGTCTGATACAATGGCTCCCAGGTACTTGAAGCTTTGAACTGTTTCCAGCTTCTGGTCATTAACCCTGATATCAGTGCTAATGCCGTTGGTGTTATTAGTCATCAGTTTGGTCTTCTCTGCACTGATTTCCATGCCGTATGTTTTGGAGGCCTTATTCAAGTGTTCTGTTAGGCTGGCAAGCTCTTTTTCTGATCCTGCTATTCCATCAATGTCATCTGCGAAGCGGAGGTTTGTGATCGTTCTGCCACCAATGCTGACTGATCCTTCATGATGTTCCAGTGCATCAGCCATGATTCTCTCAAGGAAGATGTTGAAAAGAGTGGATGAGAGTAGACAGCCCTGCTACTACTACTACTAAATGGAATTTATACAGCTCTATATCTTGCACAGACAAATCAAAGCGCTTGCACTCAACTCACTCTTACACAGTCATGCAACCAGTGACAATTTTAGATGTCAGCTAACTGCCAAGGCCTACACTAAAATTGTTGTTATGTTGCAAAATGTTGTGTTGAAATTGCCTTCAGCCATGACAAGCTTTTCACATAACAACCTGCACTCTCCTTTAAAGGAGAAAACAAAATCCTCTGAAGTCGTAGTATAGCTGCCTATATGGCGAGGTACTTTCTATCTCACAGTGAAACCCTGTTTTTTAGAATATTGATCACTCTGAAACCTGCACAAGTTTGTTCATGACAAGAAAGGTTAGCGCTTTATTATTATTTTTTTAGGATAAAACTGAATGCTTTT
>CM054151.1:5338456-5345956 GCA_028751875.1 Rapana venosa
TGTGTGTGTGTGTGTGTGTGTGTGTGTGTGTGTGTGTTGTGCGCGTGTGTGTGTGCGTGTGTGCACATTTTGGACTTGATGGAACTATTGCTTGTCACTGGTTGTATGACTGTGTAAGAATGAGTTGAGTGCAAGCGCTTTGATTTGTCTCTGCAAGATATAGCGCTATATAAATTCCATTTATTATTATTTATTATTATTATCATCATCACAGGCGATAGATGGTCTTGGAAAGAAAAAAAACGGGGGAGAGGGGGGGGGGCATGGTTTGTATTGAGCATGCACTCACCCCAGTGTGAACAATCCGCAGATTGCGTGTGCGCTCTCATGGCGTGGCGAGCAAGGCTTGGGCTTTGGCAGCCTTGTTTTCACAACAGCTTTGTGTGACATATAAACAGGGGACTGCTGGGGTTTTTGGTTTCTGTTGCTGTAATCTTGTTTTTGTCACAGTCGGGTGTGTGGGCAGGATGAGATGCATCAGTGCTATCTCTCTTTTCTTCTCTCGGTCTGTAATAAGAGAGAGAGAGAGAGAGAAGAGACGATGAGAGAGAGAGAGAGAGAGAGAGAGGAGATGAGGGAGAGGGAGAGAGAAAGGAGAGAGAGAGGGAGGGGGGAGAGAGGAGGAGAGAGAGAGAGAGAGAGAGGGGAGAGAGAGAGAGAGGGAGAGAGAGAGAGAAAGGAAGAAAGGAGAGAGAGAGAGGGGGGGAGAGAAAAAAGAAAGAGAGGGAGAGAGAGGGGGGGAGAGAGAGAGAGAGGGAGGAGAGAGAGAGAGGGAGAATGAGAAGGCGAGAAAGAGAGAGAGGGAGAGAGAGAAAGGAAGAGAAGGGGAGAGGGAGGAAGAGAGACAGAGAGCGGGAAGAGAGAGAGGGAGAATGAGAAGGCGAAAAGAGAGAGAGAGGGAGAGAGAGAAAGGGAAAAAAGGGGGAAGAGGGAGGGATAAAGGAAGAGAGAGAGAGAGAGGGAGGGAGAGAGAGGGGAAAACGAGAGAGGGAAATGAAAGGCGAGGGGAAAAGAGAGAGAGAGGGAAGAAGAAAGGGAAAAAGGGAGAGAGAGGGAGGGGGGGAGGGGGGGAGGAGGGAGAAGGAAGGGAAAGAGAGGGAAATGAGAAGGGGGGAGAAAAGAGAGAGAGAGGGAGAGAGAGAGAAAAGGGGGTGAAAAAGAGGAAAAACAAGACAAGAAAGAGAGGGAAAAAACAGAGAGAAAGAGAAGAAAAAAGAAATGGAACAGACACAGACGACGACAGAAGGAAGCTACGTCAATTTTCATTTTTTTCCTTCACATTTCACAGCATCACCATGCGTTGTTTTTTTTGGGAGGGGGGGGGGGGGGGGAAAGTTTTTTTTCCCCTTGTTTGTTTTTAAATTGTCGGGAAAAGGCCGGGTTTGGTTTTTTTTTTTAGATATGCAAAGCACCTGCCTTTGAAAATAATAAAAATAACAACAACAACAACCCCAACAGATGGCAGCAGCAGCAGCCCCAGACAGCAGCAGCAGCCCCAGCAGAAACCCAAAACCCAACAACAACAAAAACAACAACACAAAAACCCAACAACAACAACAACCCCCAACAACAAAAAACAAAAACCCAACAACAACAAAACAACAATAACCAAGGGAATTTATAAAAGCGCGTATCTTCACAGACAAATCAAAGTGTTTTTGCACTCAACACATTCTTACACAGTAAGAAACCAAAAAAAAGTAATAGTTCTAACAATTCCAAATGTACACCCCCCACACAAAACAGAGGTTAAACACTTTGGCAAGGTGAGGGGTTTTTTGGGTTTGTTGAAAAGCGGGACGCTATAAACATGAAACGGGACGGGAAAAATCCTTTTTTTAAAAACAAATTTTCTTTTTTGGGTCCTGTTTGGGGAGTGTCTGATGGGGTGTGTCTGATGTGTTTTGGTGGTGTGCCCTGATGAGGGTTTTTAATGTGGTTTTTTGCGGGTTGGTTTCCTGATGTGGTGTGGTCGATTGGGGTTTGTCTCTGTTTGGGTTTTTTTTGCTGGGGTGTCTCTGATGTGGTGTTTTAATGATTGTTTTCTGCTGTTTTGTGGGGTGTGTCTGATGTGGTTTTCCCTGATTTTGGGGGGTTTGATGGGTGGTCGGGCTGTGGTGTGGGGGTGTCGATTTTGGTGTTTCTAGTGGGTGTCTGATTTGGTTTTCCTGCTGTGGTTTTTGTGGGTTCTGATGTGGGGTGTCTTGATGTGGTGGATCTGATGTGGTGTGTGGTGTGCCCTGATGTGGTTGTGGGGGGGGTCTGATGGGGTTGTCGGGTGTGGGGGGGTCGGGGGTGGTTGTGTGGTGTCTGATGTGGGTTTTCTGATGTGGGGGGGTCTGAGGGTGGGTCCCTATGTGGTGTGTTTTAAATGTGGTGTGGGGGTTTGTGGCTAAATGTGGTGTGTCGATGGGGGGTGTCGGGTGGGGTGTGTCTGATGTAATGTGTCTGATAGGGTTGTCTGATGGGGGGGTTGTGTCTGATTTTGGGGGGTGGTTTTGTCTTATTTTTTGTTTTGAGTGGGGTGCCCCGATGGGGTGGGGTCTGATGGGGTGTTTCTGAGGGGGGTTTCCTGTTTGTGTTTTCTGATGTGGTGTGGCTGGGGTGTGTCTGATGTGTTGTGCCCTATTGGTTTTTTTGGGCCCGATGTGGTGTGTCTGATTCGGTGTGTCTAAATTTGGTGTGGCGGGGATGGGGTGTGTCTGTTTTGGGTGTGATTTTTGGTGTGTCGGGATGGGTTTTGTCTGCTGTGGTGGTCCTGATGGGGGGTTTTTCTGCTGTGGTGGCCCTTGTTTGGGGTGGGGTTCTGTTTTGGGGTGTGTCTAAATGTGGGGGTGTCTGCTGTGGTGGGGTCTGCTGGGGTGTGTCGGGCTGTGGGTGTGCCCCTGAAGTGGTGTTTTTGGATGTGGTGTGTCTGATGGGGTTTGGGTTTCTGATTGGGGGCCCTGGTGGGGTGTGCCCTGATGTGATGTTTTCTGATATGGTGTGCCTAAATCCCGGTGTGTCTGATGTGGTTTGGGGGTGTGTCTTATGTGTTTGTTGGTGTGGTTTTCTGATGTGGGGGTTTTCCTGATGGGTTTTTGTCTGATGTGTTTGTCTAAATGGTTTTTGGTGTGTCGGGTTGTGGTGTGTCTGATGTAGTGTGTCTAAATGCGGGTTGTCGATGTGGTGTGTCTGAGTATGTGGTCTGCTGGGGGGGGTCTGATGTGGTGTGTCTGTTGGGGGGTCTGCTTGGTGTGTCGGGCTGTGGTTTTGTCTGATGTGGTGTTTCCGATGGGGTGTGCCCTGATGTGGTGTGTCTGATGTGGTGTTCGATGTGGTGTGCCCTGGTTTTGGTTGTCTGATGTGGTGTGTTTTGGGGTGGTTTGTGTTTGATGTGGTTGTCTGCGGGTGGTGTTCATGTGGTGTGTCTGATGGGGGTTTGTGTTTTGTGGTTGGGCTGTGGGGGCCCTGTGGGGTTTTGGCTGCTTGGTGTGTTTTGATGTGGTGGGTCTGCTGTGGTGGTGTCGGAAGTGGTGTTTTGATGGGGTGTGTCTCTGGGGTGGGTTTTGATGGGGTTGGGCCCCTAATGGGTTGTCTGATGTGGGGGGTCGGGGGGAAAATGTGGTGTGCCCTGATGTGGTGTGTGGGTGTTTTGGTGGTGGTGGTTTTTCTAAATGGGGTGGGGTCTAAACCGGTGGGGTCTGACGTGGTGGGGGTCTGTTTTTGGTGTTTTGTCTGATGTGGTGTGTGTCAAATGTGGGTGTTCTGATGGGGGTGGGTCGATTGGTGGGGTCTGATGTGGTGGGGTTTTAGGGTTTTGTCAAATTTTGGTGTGTCCTGAAGGGGGTGCCCTAGTGGTGTTCTGATGTGGTGTGGGCCCTTAAAGTGTTGGGCCCTGATGTGGTTTGTGCTGATGTGGTGTTTTTCTGATTGGATGGGGTGGGGCCCTTGATGTGGGGGTGTCTGGTGTGGTGGGGTCTGATTGGTGGGGTCTGATGTGGGGGGGGCCCCTGATGGGGTGTGTCTGATTGGTGTGTCTGATGTGGTTTGTCGGGGATTGGTGTTCGGGATGTGGTTGTCTGATGTGGTTTGTGTCTAAATTTTGTGGGGTCGGATGTGGTTTTCCCCTGATTGGTGTTTCGGATGTGGGTGTCTGATGGGGGGTGGCTAAATTGGTGTGTGGGGGGTTTTAAAGTGCCCCTATGGGGTTGGGTCTTTTTTAAATGTGTCGATGTGGTTTTTTTAAATGTGGTGGTCTAAATTTTGTGTGCCCTGCTGGGGGTGTGTCTGCTGGGGGGTTCTGATGTGGTGTGTCTGATGGGGTGTGCCCCAGATGTGGTGTGTCTGATTGGTGGGGTTTCTGTTTGGGGTTTGTGTCAGTTTTTGTAGGCCAGAAGTGGTGTGTCAGATGGGGTTGTATGATGGGTGTGTCGGGGATGTGGTGACCCCTGAAGGGGTTTGGTCTGAAGGGTGTGTCTGATGTGGGTGCCCCTGAAGTGGTGTGCCAATGGGGTGTTTTGCCCTAAAGGTGGGGTGTTTCTGATGTGGTGTGTCTGATGTGGTGTTTTCTGATGTGGTGTGTCTGATTGTGGTGTGTCTGATGTGGTGAGTCTGAAGTGGTGTGTCAGATGTGGTGTGTCTGATGTGGTGTGTGTCTGATGTGGTGTGTGTCTGATGTGGTTTGTGTCTGATGTGGTGTGTCTGATGTGGTGTGTCTGATGTGGTGTTGGTGTGTCTGATGTGGGGTGTGTCTGATGTGGCTTGTCTGATGTGGTGTATCGGGTTGTAGTGTATCTGATGTTATGTTGTGTGTCTAAGTATTGTTTATGTAGTGTGTGGTGTGTTGATGGGGGTGTGTCTGATGAGTGTGTCTGATGGTGGTGTGTGGTGTGTCTGATGTGGTGTACCTGATGTGGTGTGTGGGTGTCTGATGTGGTGTATCTAAATGTGGGTTTGTGGTGTGTCTGATGTGGTGTACCTAAATGTGGTGTGTGGTGGGTTTTATGTGGTGTGTATGATCTAGTGGCTCTGATCTGGTGTTTTGTTTTCGTGCTTTGTTAGTTTCTTTTTGTTTGTTACATGTTTTGGAGGGTGGTGGTGGTTTTTGACTTTCCCCAGAGGTCTCGTTGTCACAAAAAAAGCACGTGTACTTATGCCATTACGCTCTATCAATAACATTCAACTCTGCCTGTTTTTACTGTTCTCTCTCTCTCTCTCTCTCTCTCTCTCTCTCTCTCTCTCTCTCTCTCTCTCTCTCTCTCTGTCTCTCCGTATCTCTGTCTGTCTTTCTGTCTGTCTGTCTGTCTTGTCTCTCCCTGTGCGTGTGAGCGCTAATGGCGTGGTGAGAAATGCTTAGGCTCTGGCAGCCTTGTTTTCACAACAGCTTTGTTACACAAAGGGGAATGGTGGATTTGTTGTTTATTTGCCGTAATCTTGTTTCATCACAGTCAGGTGTAAATGAAGGTGCGTGGGCAGGATGAGATGCACCCGTGTGTTTTCTTTCTTTCTTTCTGTCTCTGTCTGTTTCACGTTTGTTTGTCTCTTCCTTTCTTTATCTGCTTTCTTTCTGCTTTTGAGAGAAGAGAGAGAGAGACAGAGAGAGAGACAGAGAGAGAGAGGGTGGGGGGGGGAGGAAAGACAGACAGAGAAAGATAGAGAGAGAGAGAGAGAGAGAGAGAGAGATGGTAGTGAGAGAGAAAAACAGAGAGAGAGACAGACAAACAGAGAGACAGACAGAAAGAGACAGAAAGATATATATATATATATATATATAATATATATATATATATATATGTATATTGAGAGAGAGAGAGAGGGGGAGGGGTAGAGAGAGAGAGAGTCAGGTAGACAGACAGACAGACAGACAGAGCAAACTACACCACATTTGAGAGAGAGAGAGAGAGAGAGAGAGAGAGAGAGAGAGAGAGAGAAGAGAGAGAGAGAGAGAGAGAAAGAGAGTCAGACAGACAGACAGACAGAGAGAGAGAGAGAGAGAGAGAGAGAGAGAGAGAGAGAGAGGAGAGAGAGAGAGAGAGAGAGAGAGAGAGAGAGAGAGAGAGAGAGAAAGAGAGTCAGACAGACAGACAGAGAGAGAGAGAGAGAGAGAGAGAGAGAGAGAGAGAGTCAGACAGACAGAGAGAGAGAGAGACAGACGGAGACAACTGCATAACATGTTCCTTCATCTTGTTTCACAGCATCGCTAGTGCTAGGTTTTTCTTGTTACTTGTCTGTCTCCATCTTCAATGACACCTGAGTGGCTTTTCATAAACATGCAAAAAAACATCTGTCACGAAAATCACGCTTTCTGGCAGATCTAATACCACGCGGACTTGTTTCTTTTTTGGGTTGCTTAATACAGACCTGGGTATGTTCACCTAATAAAAACACAAGCAGAAAAGGAGTTTACTGGAAGCAAAGCTGGCGCGATGTCAAAATAATGATGATGATGACGACGATAATAATAATAATAATAATTAATAATGATAATAATAATAATAATACATGGAATTTATATAACGCTGTATCTTGCAAAGACAAATCAAAGCGCCCGCACTCAACCCATTCTTAAACACTCATGCAACCAAGAATAGTTGATAGTCCTTACAAATCCAAATGTGCAACACAGCACCAACCCTCAAACACCATGCAACAAGAATAGCATAGCCACACCAATGCACACACACAAACACACACAACGCACACACACACCGCGCGTGCGTCCGCACACACATAAACACACGTACAGTAAGAGAGAGAGATTGATTGATTGATTGAGTGACTGATAATCTTTTTTCCCCAAGGGTTACAGATAAGTATTGACATACTTTTTTCATCCAGCGGGCGAGAGAGAGAGAGAGAGAGAGAGGGCGAGAGAGAGAGAGAGAGAGAGAGAGAGAGAGAGAGAGAGAGACAGACAGACAGACAGACAGACAGAAACAGAGACAGATACAGAGAGAGAGACAGAGAAAAGATGTTTATTTGTTCCTCTCATTTCATTTTCTGCTCAGCAGACCATTTCATCAAGAGAACTGCGTCATTATTGCTTGCCAACAGCTGTCATTACCACTAGTGCACTGCATTAGATTTTATCCACAAAAAAGCATAGAGATAAAATTCACAACTAATGACTAATCTAATATACTTGCACCCCCCTCCCTCACCCTCTCTCCCCTATGGATATGCCAGAGGTCCTGTCAGTATAAATAGCATTCCCACCTTCTGAAAATTCTGTGCTAGGAATTCCTTCTTTTCTGTCTTCTCCCTTTGTTTCTGCCTTGTTCCTTTTCTTCCTGTCACCTCCTTCTTGTCTATTTTCTACCTTCTCGGTCCATTCTCCTGCCCTTTTTCCCCGGAAAGATTTAAAGGGTAACAATTTTCTAACAGGCCAAAGTCGGAAGTGCTGGGCCTGACTTGTCAGGCGCTTAACGGTAGCTCAACTCATTTTCGTTCACATGACTGATAACACTAGTTTGCTGTCTAAGCGTTTGACGATGATGAAGAAGAATAAACTCTTTCGTT
>CM054151.1:5348456-5353456 GCA_028751875.1 Rapana venosa
CACGCACCCCTCCCTCCCCCACACACATCTGATTTTGTTTACTGAAATTCTCCATGCCATATATTATATATATATGTATATATAAATATATATTCATTTCATCTATCTATCCATCTATCTATCTATCTATCTATCTATCTATCTATCTATCTATCTATCTATCTATCTATCTATCTATCTATCTATCTATCTATCGATCTATCTATCTCCCTCTCTATCTCCCTCTCTATCTATCTATCTTATTTATCTCTCTATCTATCTATACATACATACATACATACATACATACACACAAACAACATATATACATACATATAAACACACAAACACACATCCATCGATTTCTCTACACACACGCGCACACACAAAACACATCCATCGATTTCTCTACACACACGCGCACACATACACCCACACTCGCCTTCCCACCCCCCACCCCCCCCCGACACAATCATCTCTCTCTATTTACACAGACACTTACAACCACCCCCCACCATCACCCCCCCCCCCCCCCCAAACAACACACACACACACTCTTGCACATGCATGCACGAAAGCATAGCACTGAATCAAAATGAACCCCCCCCCACACATATCTTGAATATGAGGAGGATGTCTTTACGACGATGTCTGGATGAATTAGACAGGTAGGAAATGAAGGGGGGAGTGGGGAGGGGGGGGGGGAGTGAGGGGGGTAGTGGGGAGAGGGAGGGGGACGGGGAAAGGGGGGGGGGGGGCAGTTTGCCCGAAAGAAAAATGAAATCTTGTCGAAAATGTCCTGTCAACCCTGTCCGCGACAGAATGCAAATGAAGTTATAATGGGGATTATGGGTTTTTTCTTTTTCTAATTTTTTTTTTTGCGGTTCCCCTTCTCCCCCCTACCCTCCCGTTTCTTTTTCTTTTTGTGGCTTGTTTGCTTCTTTTTCTGTCTTTCTTTAATTTTTTTTTTTTGGGGGGGGGTGTGTTTTTCTTTCTTTCTTTTTATTCTTTCCTTGTTTGTTTGTTTCTTTTTGTTTTAGGTTTTTTAAAATTCTCTCTGTGTGCTTTTTTCCCTGTTGTTCTTTGTTTCTTTTTTACTTTTTTCTTTTCTTTTCTCTATCTTCCTACCTACCTACCTACCTCCCTACCTATCTACCTACCTACCTACCTACCTACCTGTCTGTCTGTCTGTCTGTCTGTCTGTCTGTCTGGTCTATCTATCTATTTTCCTTCTTTATGTTTTCTTTCGTTCCTTTTTCTCTCTCTTCTTTCTTTCTTTCTTTGTTCGTTTTTCTTTCCGTGCTTTTTCTTTGTCTTTCTATCTTCATTTTCCCTTTGTTTCTTCTCTCTCTCTCTCTTCTCTCTCTCTCTCTCTTCTCTCTCTCTCTCTCTTTCTTTCCTTCTTTCTTTCTCTCTCAATATTCTTTATTTGTTCTTTCTTTTTTTCTTTTGTTCTTTCTTGTTTCCTTCCTTCCTTCCTTCCTTCCTTTCTCTCTCTCTCTCTCTCTCTCTCTCTCTCTCTCTTCTCTCTCGCTCCCCTCCTTCCCTCTTCTCTCCCTACCCCCCCCTCTCTCTCTTCCTTCCTCCCCTCCTTGCTTCCTTGTTCCTTCCTTCCTTTCTTTCTTCCATCCCCCTCTCTCTCTTACCTTCTTTCTTTTCATTTTACTTTCATTTTTTTCCATTCCTTCCCTCCGTCTTCTTTCTTTCTTTCTCCCGTTTTTCTTTTTCCTTCTTTTGTCCTTGATTCCATTTTTTTATCTTTCTTTCTTCTGTCCTGTCTCTATCTATTTATCTAATTATTTTTATACATTTTCTGTAGCCTTTTTTCTGTTAGGCTTTCTTTCGCACATTCTTTCTGTTATGTCTTTATGCCTTATTTCATATCCTCTCTTTTTTTTATTTCTTCTTTTCTTCCTTTTTTTTTGGTTAATTTATTTTTCTTGGCATTTTTTGTTTGTTTGGCCCTTTCCCTTTACCCGTTTTTTGGTTTTTATTCGTTTGTTTGTTTGTTTGGTTTTTTTTCCTTTTCTCTTTTGTTCTGTATTTTGGCTGTCTTTTTATATTTCTGTCAGTTTGTCCTTCTTTCTTGATTATCTTTTTGTTTTTTTTTTCATTGTATGTTTTTTCTTTTCTTTCTTTTTCTTTATCTTTGCTGTTCTTTTTCTTCTCTGTCTGTCTGTCTGTCTGCATATATGTCTGTTTAACTGCATTTATTTAGCTTTCTCGGTCTGTATTTCTTTTCTTTATTTCTCGTTTACTTTTCTTTTAATCAGTTCCATTCTCTCTTCATGCTTTTTCTGGTTATTTTTTTCTGCAATCTCTCTTTTCTTGTTCTTGTTTTGTCTCCCACCCCCCACTGCATCCATTCCTTCCTTCATGCTTTCTTTCATTCAACGTGTATTTTTTTCTTTGGTTTTCCCTGTCTGTCTTTATATCTATCTATAGACTTGTCTGTCTTTGTCACTGTCTCTCTTTCTCGCTCCTTCCCCCTTTCTCTCTCTCTCCTCCTCTCTGTCTCTGTCTTTTTTCCTCTCTCTCTCTCTCCCTCCTTATAAACTTAAGTGTAGGTTAATATATAGGTTAGTATAACATTCATTTCAATATGATATACATCTAGCAGTTGTCTTCCCTATTTTGTTTTACAAGTTGGGTACAAACATAGGGTTAAAATGAAAAACAAAATTATGTGATTCTGAAAAAAAAGCTCAAAGTAGACATGTCTTCAAATTCGCAAATCTCTCTCTGTCTCTGTTTGTCTGTCTGTCTGTCTCTCCCCTCTCAGTCTGTTATCTCTCAGTCTGTCTGTCTGTTCTCTCTCTCTCTCAGTATATGTCTGTTCCGTCTATCTATTCTGTCTCTGTATCTCTCTGTCCCTCTCTGTATCGTATCTGTATGTCTGTCTCTCTCTCCCGCCTCTCTCTCTCTTCCCTCACCCCTCTCTCTTTTTCTTCCTTTCTCTCTCTGTCTGGCTGTCTCCGTTTTCTGTCCGTCTGTCTGTCTTTCTTCTCTCTCTCTCTCTTTTCTCTCTCTCTCTCTCTCTCTCTCTCTATCTCTCTCTCTCTCTTCTCTCTCTCTCTCTCTCTCTCTCTCTCTCTCCCCCCCTCCCTCCCTCCACGTAATATGTCAAATTTCGTGACGGTTGTACCACCTGCAAATTATATAGTACCTGTATTCAATGCTCATAATGTGAATATCCCGAAGTCGGAACTCGGCTACCCCTCATAGTGGGCCACAAAAAAACCGGTCGCATACGCCAAATCTCACCATTGGTAAACCTCGGAGCTCTAGCCGAGCAACGTAAAAAACCGATATATGTATGATCCCTTCAGAAAAGGTTGTTGGCCTATATATATGGGGACGGGATAGCTCAGTGGTCAGAGCACTCGCTTTCCCCCAGCTAAGGTTAAGCAGCGTCGAGCGTGGTTACCACTTGGATGGGTGACCGTTTGCGCGCCTTGGCTTCAGTACAGTCCCCCAGTTCCCCCAGCTGTAAATGGGTACCTGCCCTCTTTAGGGTCAGGGAAGGTAAAGCAGCGAGGGAGAGGAGATGGGCGCCACCCTCAATATGCTGGCCCCTTGAGGTCTCTGATGCCTCGCTTCCCTACGACCATGTAGGTTATGGGATACCTTTACCACCATCTTTAACTGCGTAAATGCTTTGATTCTGTCTCTGTCTCTCTCTTTCTCTGGGCCTGTCCTGTGTTTTTCGCTCTTAGACTTGTAACACAAACTTATTAATAATATTGTCCTCCATTTTTAGGTCAGATCTATTCATGGATGATTTTTAATACTTGTTTTTTTTTTGCTGCAAAAATGTTAACGTATGTTTTTTTTTTATAGAGGGCTGGCTGTAAAGAAAAAAATGTTATCTTAAGCTATTACTCACTGAAATAAAATGCGATCGCGTGTTTGCTTATTCATCTCTCTCTCTCTCTCTCTCTCTCTCTTTCCCCTCTCTCTCTTCTCTCTCTCTCTCTCTCTCTCTTAGAGGCCTAAGGCTGAAGTACAATAACACTTTTCAGTGTTCAGTGTTCTCTCTCTCTCTCTCTCTCTCTCTCTCTCTCTCTCTCTCTCTCTCTCTCTCTGTCTGTCTCTCTGAAATTGCAACATCATAGTTCATTATTATGACTCTATATTGTTGATTGTTTGTTTGTTTTTAATGTTTCTGATGATTTGGTTTTTTGTTCACTTTCCCCTTCATTATGGGCTATGGCCTAATGAATAAACATCCGAATCCGAATCCGAATCTCTGTCTGTCTGCGCGCGCACGCACCTGTTCGAGTGTATCTGTGTGTGTGTGTGTGTGCGAGTCTCCCTCTCTCCTTTTCTTTCTCCCTTTGTGTGTATGCCTCTGTCTCTTTCCCCCTCTCCCTCCCCCTTCTCCATCTCTCCCTTCCCCATCTTCTCTACTTCTCCCTCTCTCTGTGTGTCCCTCTCCCTTTCTCTCTTCTCTCTCTATCCTCCCTCTCTTCCTCCCCCTCCCTCTCCTTACGCGGCGTGTGACGGTGTATTATAGCGAAATGTCACAGTACATGCAGTCTTTGATATTCAAACACACAGGGCAGTTATAATCCTGCCGTTAGCTCGCTAAGACAAAGCTTGCACAAAGACACCAGGTAACTCCCTGCCTCTCTCTTTTTCCCCCTCTCTCTCCTCCTCCTCCCCTCTCTCTCCGTATCTCTTCCTCTCTCCCTTTCCCTATCTCTCTTCCCCCTCTCTCTCCCTATTATTTCCCTATCTCTTCCCTTTTCTCTCTCTCTCCCTCTCTCCCTAACTCTCTACTCCCTCTTCTCTCCTCCCTCCCTCTCTCTCCCCCTCTCTCTCACTTCTCCTCCCTCTCTCTCCCTCTCTCCCCCCTCTCTCTCTCCCTACCTCCCTTCCTCTCTCTATTTTTCCCTCTCTCTGTCTCCCTTTCTCTCTCTCCTTCCTTCTCTCTCTCTCCCCGCCTATCTCTATTTCCCTCTCTCTCTCTCCCTCTCTCTCTCTCTTCCTCTCTCTCTCTCTCTCTCCTTCTCTTCCTA
>CM054151.1:5358456-5368456 GCA_028751875.1 Rapana venosa
CGCGCGCACTCTGCCTCTGTCTGTCTGCTCCTCTGTCCGTCCGTCCGTCATCTATCTATCTATCTATCTATCTATCTATCTATCTATCTATCTATCTATCTATCTATCTATCTATCTATCTATCTATCTACCTATCTATCTATCTATCTATCTATCTATCTGTCCGTCCGTCCGTCCGTCCGTCCGTCCGTCCGTCCATCTACATGTCCGTCCGTCTGTCTGTCTATCTATATGTAGATGGTTATGCACCTATTCAGTATCGTACCACAACACACACACAACACAACATACACACACACACACACACACACACATACTTACACACACTCTTGTCTCCCTCTCTCTCTCTCATTCTCACTCTCTCTCGCCCCCTCTATCTCTCTCTCTCTCACTCAAAAAACTGAAGTCTACCTTGCTTAAAACGCATATCCCTTCACAAGTTCACGTACAACCAACCCCAAAGATGAGAAGAAAAGAGACATAGGCATAAAAAAAAATCCAAACAAAAAAATCTTGAACAAAAGATAAAAAAAAGAAAGACACACAAAACGAGCAGCTATACGTGAAAAATTGCCTGATTAAGGGCTTTCATCAAATTCTTTCACAAGTTTTTTTTCTTTTCATGAAAAAAAGAGCCGATTTCATAACTTTGAAATCATATTACCTTTCAGACAGCGGAGTGGTTAAGATCGTTCGACTTCAATCCCACGTGTCCAGGAAGTCTCGGGTTCGAATCTCGGCGTCGTTTGGTGAATGAAGGGTGAAGATTTTGTTTTTTACGTATACATACATACATACATGGATACATACATAGATACATACATAGATACATACATAGATACATTCATTCATACATACACACATACATACATACATACATACATACATACATATATGCATACATACATACATACACACATACATAGATACATACACACACACATACATACATACATACACACATACACACATACATACATACACACATACATACACACATAAATACATACGTACATACATACATACATACATACATACACACACATACATACATACACACACACACACACACACCACACACACACACACACACACACATACATAACCTGTGCAAATACACACGCCTGTGTGCGCGTAATATAAAACAACCACCATTATCTCCCAAGTGACAATATTTTTTTCAATCCTACATTGTTTTTTTTTAATCACATAATTATAAAGCCCATAAACCTTCTTTACCCTTCTGATGATGTAATTGTTGACATGGCTGAGATCTAAGACATACAGAATGAAGACGATATATATCAAAAGAAATAATGCTTCAAAAACAAGACATTCCCAAAGCCTGTAGTCCATGTCTCAAGGTTTTTCCCTTGTTTCCTGTTTATTTCCACCTATCAGAGCCGAAATTCAGGAACTCTTCATGTAGTCTTACGGCCTTTTCATTTCAAAGAGGTCCCGGTGGATTCAATTTTTTAACTCTTTTATTTCGAGGATAACGGAATAAGCAATCATGTGCCTTTTTACTTCCAATCCCCGTGTGTCTGCGGTTTTGCTAATTTTGACATCTGTTCCCACCGGCACACAATAGCCTACTCTTTCAGGATTTAACGTGTGCGCAAGATGGTCTGCATGCGTTCGCACACGGGGCCTCGGTTTATAGTCTCATCCGAAGGACTTTTCGGGAGAGTGAGGTCTGCACTGATGTTAACTCCAGGGGAAAAACTCCTCTTGAACGGGAATCGAACCCGGGTCGTCAGATTGCGAGCGCAGTGTTCTAACCACTAGGCTAATCAGTTGATGTCTCAAGGTATTCCCTGTGTTGTGTGTTTTCCCCACTACTTGAGCACAAAGTCAGGAACTCTTCATACAGCCTGGTGGCGTTTTCAGTTCAAAGAACTCCTGGGCGATCGGTGGTCTAGAGGTACCGCAGCTGCTTAGAAAGCGAAAAGTCCGGGTTGAAAGTGTGCGGGGGTTCAATCCCCGTTTCGTCCCGAAACTGTTCCCCCATCTATTAGACCATGAGTGGTGGTCTGGGTGCTAGTCATTCTAATGGAGACGATAAACCGAGGTGTTACATATAATTATCAAGCGCACGTAAAAGAACCCACAGCAACAAGATAATTGTCCCTGGCAAAATTCTGTTAAAAAAGCCACTCTGATAGGGAAACGAGTACAGTTGCAGAAAGGAAAAGATAAAAATAATAGGTGGCGCTGATCTTGTGGCGACGCAAACCCTCCCCTTGGGGGGAGAGCACCCCGAATTTGATGTAGAGAAATCTTCGTGACTTAAAGTAGTTGAAATGAAATGAAAATACCCCGGGGGGAACCCTAAGCAGCTCCCCTGGAGGAATCACACCCAGTAATCATCCAAATAAAAAAAAAATAGACGATAAACCTGAACGAAAACGCGAAGTCAAAAAATAAAATAGAAATCAAAAGAACGGCACATCAAGCACCCAATAACTCAAATGGAAAAAAGGAAAAAACCACAGTTACAAAAATTCTTTTTTTTTCGTTGTTAAAAACATAAAAAAACATACCGGGAGAGATTTGTCGGTGATTTTCATTTGTTTTTTTCATAATCGGTAGTGTCATGCATTTTGTTCTTAAAAAAAAAGTCAGGAGAGTGATATGTGTGTGTGTATGTGTGCATGTGTGTGTGTGTGCGAGAGAGAAAAGAGAGAAGAAAAGAGAGAGAAGAGGAGAGAGAGAGAGAGAGAGAGGAGAGATAGAGAGAGATATTATATATGAGAGAAGGGGGGGGGGGGGAGAGAGAGGAGAGAGGAGGGAGAGAGGAGGGGGAGGGGGAGAGAGAGAGAAGAGAGAGAGGAGAGAGAAGAGAGAGAGAGAGAGAGAAGAGAAAAGGGGAGAGAAAATGAAACACTGAAAAGTTGTATTGTACTTCGGCCTTGGGCCACTACACAAACATGTTTGGACCTGTGGGAGGGTAAACATGCCCCCCCAAAAGTTTGTATCCATTTCGCAATATCCAATTCTGCAAGTACACAGAATCACACTCGATGTATTCTAGTTATCATCATCGCCATCATCATCTTCATAACCATCACCATCATCCTTTTGTCATCCGTTTTCTCCGGCATACAATGGGCCTACTCTTCCGAAAAGCGTAACGGGCTTTAACGTGTGCGCAAGATGTTTTGCGTGCGTTGGCACACGGGGCCTCGGTTTTTAGTGTCATCTGAAGGACTTTTGGGGAGATTTGAGTCGGCAAGGGGTTAAACTCCAAGGGGGAAAATGTGGCATTTGGTGTGTGTGTTTGTGTGTGTGGGGTTTTGTGGTTTGTTGTGTGTGTGTTGTATGGGCGAGGTTGTGTGTGTTGTGTGTGTTGTTGTTGTGTGTGGTGTGTGATGCAATGCTTTTTAAGGTACTTGTGTGTGTGTGTGTTGTGTGGTGTGTGTGTGTGTGTGTGTGTGTGTGTGTTTTGTGTGTGTGTCAAACGTCTCGATCTTGTTATCTACAGAAGCAGCTCAGAAGTATACAATAATCCTTTATTTTCCACATCTATGTCATCATCTACCATCGACCATCTTCTTAAACATGTACATCGCCCGGATCTCACTTCATCATCTACGTCATGTTCCCATCTTTTCTTCAACAGATACGCTGTCAATTGAAAAATGAAGTAACGTCCCCAAAAAAACAAAGTTAAAAAAATAAAGGAAACGTTTTTGATATCGTCAAGGAGACCCCAAAAATAACAAAGGAAGAGAAATAGACGATGTATGAACAAAGAACTTTTCAAAGCAATGCACCCATATTTTCTGGTTCTTTTTTCTGCATACACAACAAACCCAAAAACCCCACACCCCACACCCCACACACAAAACCCCACACACACACACACACACACACACACACACAAAAACACCCACACACCCACACCACACACACCACAAAACCCAAACACACACAGCACTTTCAACAACAGACACGCCAACACACACACCCCAAACACCACAACACAGACACAACATACACCGCACACCACAAAACACACACAAACAACAACACCCCACACGCGCGCGCGCGCCACACACACCCTACACACACACACACACACACACACCAAAACACACACACACACACACACAAAAACACACACACACACACAAAACACCACACACACCACCACCCCTTTTTCGGGTTACGTTTCAAGAGGATTTTTTCACCCGGAGTTAACATCAATGCAGACTCAAAATTCCCCAAAAACTTCATGAAATAAAAACCCAGGTCGCGTGTCGAAAGCAAAACGAAAAATCTTTTCGCACACGTAAAGCCCCTTCCGCTTTTCGGAAGAGAGGCCCCCTTTTGTGCCCGGGGGAAAGGGCGACAAGATTAAAAAAATGATACACACGGAGCTGGATGGATGAAAAAAAAAGCACTTGAGGCTTCCTTATCCTCGAAAAAAATAAACAATTTTAAAAAACACACATCACATCACGCACGTTCACCACGTAAACCCCCGCGGGCCCCCCAACCCAGCACATAAAACCCCCGCACACCACACATAAAACACACACAACACACACGAAAACACACACACACACACAGGTGTATGTTCTTTAAAATTCATCTTTTTTTAAAAAAATCACGAATAACAAAAACAACAACCCCAAAACAAAGCAAAGGTAGAAGAAAATTAGGGCCACACAAAAAAGGGGAAAGAATATTATCAAGAAAAGGGTTTTGCAAAAAACCACAACCCAATGACAAAACACCTTCACCCCAAAATTTTAACAGAGCCTGTGTTTTACTTTATCCTTTTTTTTACAGGGTTTCACAGTCTTAAAACATCCACTGCTTTTTAAAAGGGCCCGGTTGTGTGTCAGGCTATATATTAGTTATCACGTTGGATGTTATTTTATTTTTCCCCCTTTATGTTTAGCACTGTCGGTGTCGACATCTTTTTCTGTTTTCAAGTTCTTTTTACTCGTCAGTTTCTGTTTTTATTTTGTTTTTGTGTTTTTGGTTTTTAGAGTTTACAATTTTTGGGGTCAAGGAGATGTCACAGAGTCCATTTTAATGTTTGTGTGTGTATGTGACGTTGGGGGTGTGTTGGTGTGTGTGTGTGTGTGTTGTGTGTGTGGATGGGGGGGGGTTGGTGTGTGTGGTGGTTGTGTGTGTGGGTGTGTGTGTGTGGGGTGTGGTGGTGTGTGTGGTGTGTGTGTGGTGGGTGTGTGTGTGTGGTGTGTGTGGTGTGTGTGGGTGTGTGGTGTGTGATGGGGGGGGGTTGGTGTTGGGGTGTATGTGTGTTTTGGGTGTGTGTGTGGTGTGTGTGTGGATGTGTGTTTGTTGTGTGTGTGTGGTGTGTGTGGGTGTGTGTGTTGTGGTTGTGTGTTGGGTGTGTCGGAGGAGAGAGCGAGAGGCGGAGAGAAAAAACAGAGAGAGAAGAGTGGGGCAGGAGAGAAAGAGGGGAGGGAGGGAGAGAAGAGAGCCCCTGTGGTATAAAAATTTTGTGCATAAATATATATATATTATATTTATTATAATATATATATATATATATAATATATATTAAAAATATAGGTATGTAGGAATGTTGCTATGTATGTAAACCCCTAACATACTTACACACAAACACACCCCCCCACCAACCCACCCACACCAGGGAAAACACACAAATAAACACACGACACACACAGAGGTGTTTGTTACTTAAAGTCCATCTTTCTTAACAATTTCACGAATAACAAAAAACCCCCAAAAGATCAAAGCAAAGCAAAGCTAGAAGAAAATCTAGGACACACACACAAAGAGTATCTGTTATATTATACAAGAAAGGTTATTTGTGTCTAAGGAGATGTCACAGAGTCCATTGTATAATTATGTTCGTGTGTGTGTATGTGTGTGTGTGTGTGTGTGTGTGTGTGTGTGTGTGTGTGTGTGTGAGTGTGTGTGGTGTGCATGTGTGTGTTATGTGTGTGAGTGTGTGTGTGGTATGTGTGTGTAGTGTGTCAGAGAGAGAGAGAGAGAGAGAGAGAAGAGAGAGAGAGAGAGAGGGTGGAGAAGAGAGAGGGGGTTTTGAGAAAATAATAATAATAATAATAATGTATGGAATTTATATAGCGCTGAATCTTGTAAAGCAACAAATCAAAGCGCTCAGATTTTTATTTCATACCACTTTAAGTCACGGCAGATTTCTCTCCGTGAAATTCGGGCTGCTCTCCCCGGGGAGAGCGGGAGAACGCGTCGCCACTTAGCGCTGCGCCACCCTTTCACCCTTTTTTTTTTTTTTTTTTTTTCCTGCAGCTGTATTTGTTTCCCTATCAGAGTGGCTTTTTTCTAAGAATTTTGCCAGGGACAACTCTCTTGTTGCCGTGGGTTTTTTTACGTGCGCTAAATAATTACGTGTAACACACGGGACCTCGGTTTATCGTCTCATCCGAAAGACTAGCGCCCAGACCACCACTCATGGTCTAATGGATGGGGGAAAAAATTTCCGGTCCAAACGGGGTACGAACCGCCGCACACTTCAGACCCGGACTTTTCGCTTTCTAGACAGGCGCGTTACCTCTAGACCACCGATCCATACGAGAGAGAGAGAGAGAGAGTGAGAGAGAGAGAGAGAGATAGAGAGAGAAAGGGCGAGAGAGAGACAAAGACAGAGAGACAAGAGAGACAGAGAGGGAGGGAGGGAGGGAGGGAGGAGAGAGAGAGAGAGAAGAGAGAGAGAGAGAGAGAGAGAGAGAGAGAGAGAGAGCGAGAGAGCAGATCTATATGTGGGTATGTATGTATGTATTTATGTATGTATGTATGTATGTATGTATGTATGTATGTATGTATGTATGTATGTATGTATGCATGTATGTATATATGTATGTATGTATGCATATATATGCATGCATGTATGCATGTATGTATGTATGTTTGTATGTATGTTTATATGTATGTATGTTTGTATGTATGTTTATATGTATGTATGCATGTATGTATGTGTGTGTATGATGTTTGTATGCATGTAAGCAAGTAAGCAAGAATGTATGTAGATATGTATGCATGTATGTATGTATGTATGAATGTTGGTATTGTGCACACTCACAAACACACACACACACACACGCACACACACACACAATGTGTCAAATAAGTCTACATGACTTAAATGGCAATAAAATATTCTGAATCTGAATGAATCTGAAATCTGAATCACACACACACACACACACACACACACACACACACACACACACACACACACACACACACACACACACACACACACACACACACACACACACACACTCGTCTAATATCACTAAGAGTGAAAAGACGTTAAATCAAAAGAACAACAACACACACACACACACACACACACACACACACACATACACACACGCACACACACAGAGAGGTGTTTGTTACTTTAAGTCCATCTTTCTTAAAAATTTCACGAATAACAAAAAAAACCCCAAAAGATCAAAGCAAAGCAAAGCTAGAAGAAAATCTAGGACACACAAAGAGGAAAGAATATTATACAAGAAATGTTATGCGAAGAAAAACAACAACCCTGAATGACAAAACACCTTCACCGAATTCCAACAGAGCTTTTGTTTTACTTTGTCCTTTTTCAAAAGGATTTCACAGCTTTTAAATCATCCTACTTGATTTTGAAATTGGTCCGGTTGATGTGTCAGGATATATATTAGTTATCACGTTGGTGTGTTATTTCATTTTTTCTCTTCATGTTCAGCACTGATTTGTCGCATTGAGTGTCGACATCATTTTCTCTGTTGTCAAGTTCTTTGACTCTGCCACGTCTTCTGTCTTCTTTGTGTTTTAGTGTTTTTTGTCTTTAGATTTTTTTGTCTAAGGAGATGTCACAGAGTCCATTGTATGTTTGTGTGTGTGTGTGTGTGTGTGTGTGTGTGTGTGTGTGTGTGTGTGTGTGTGTTGTGTGTGTGTGTGTTGTGTGTGTTGTTTGTGTGTGTGTGTGTGTGTGTGAGAGAGAGAGAGAGAGAGAGAGAGAGAGAGAGAGAGAGAGAAAGAGAGAAAGAGAGAGATAGAGAAAGGGCGAGAGAGAGACAAAGACAGAGAGACAAGAGAGACAGAGAGGGAGGGAGGGAGGGAGGAGAGAGAGAGGAGCGAGAGAGAGACAAGAGAGACAGAGAGGGAGGGAGGGAGGAGAGGGGAGAGAGAGAGAGAGAGAGAGAGAGAGAGAGAGAGAGAGGAGAGAGAATGGGAGAGATGAGAGAGAGAGAGAGTGAGTAGACGAGGAGCGAGATTATATGTGGGTATGTATGTATGTATTTATGTATGTATGTATGTATTATATGTGTATGTTATGTTTGGTATGTTGTATGTATGTATGTTTTGTTTTGTATGTATGTATGGTATGTATGTTTGATATGTATGTATTATGTATGTGTGCATGTGTGCATGTATGTATGTATGTGTGCATGTATGTATATATGTATGTATGTATGTATGCATATGTATGCATGTATGTATGTATGTTGTTGTATGTTTATATGTGTATGTTTGTATGTATGTTATATGTAAAGTATGCAATAATGTATGCTGTGTAAGATGTTTGTAGCATGTAAGCAATGTAACAAGAATGTTGTAGACTATGTATGCAAAGTATGTATGAATGTTGGTATTGTGCACACTCACAAACACACACACACACACGCACGACACACACACACACACACACACACACACACACACACACACACACACACACACACACACACACACAATGTGTCAAATAAGTCTACATGACTTAAATGGCAATAAAAAAATTGTGAATCTGAATGAATCTGAAATCTGAATCTCTCTTCTACACACACACACACACACACACACACACACACACACACACACACACACACACACACACACACACACACACACACACACACACACACACACACACACACACTCGTCTAATATCACTAAGAGTGAAAAGACGTTAAATCAAAAGAACAACAAACAACAAACACACACACACACACACACACACACACCACACACACACACACACACACACACACACACACACACACACACACAACACACACACACACACACACACACAGGTGTATGTTACTTTAAGTTCATCTTTCTTAAAAAATTCACGAATAACAAAAACAACAACCTCAAAAGCAAAGCAAAGGTAGAAGAAAATCTAGGACACACACAAAAAAGAGGAAAGAATATTATACAAGAAAGGTTATGCGAAGAAAACCAAACCCGAATGACAAAACACCTTCACCAAATTCTAACAGAGTTTGTGTTTTACTTTATCCTTGTTCACAGGATTTCACAGCTTTTGAATCATCCTACTTGCTTTTGAAATTGGCCCGGTTGATATGTCAGGCTATATATTAGTTGTCACGTTGGTTGTTATTTCGTTTTTCCCCTTCATGTTCAGCACTGATTTGTGGCGTTGAGTGTCGACATCATTTTCTCTGTCGTCAAGTTCTTTGACTCTGCCACGTCTTCTGTCTTCTTTTGTGTTTTAGTTTTTTGGTTTTTAGATTTTACAATTTTTTGGGTCTAAGGAGATGTCACAGAGTCCATTGTATATTATGTTTGTGTGTGTATGTGTGCGTGTATGCGTGTGTATGTCTGTGTGTGTGAGTGTGTGTGAGTGTGTGTGTGTGTGTGGTGTGAGTGTGTGTGTGTGTCTCAGAGAGAGAGAGAGAGTGAGAGAGAGAGATGGAGAGAGAGGGAGGGAGGGAGGGAGGGGAGAGAGGGAGAGAGAGAGAGAGAGCTAGAGAGAGAGAGAGAGAGAGAGCTAGAGAGAGAGAGAGAGAGAGAGAGAGAGAGAGGAGGAGATGAGGAGAGGAGAGAGAGAGAGGAGAGAGAGAGAGAGAGGAGGAGAGAGAGAGAGGGGAGAGAGAGGAAGGAGGAGCGAGAGAGGAACGACAGAGAGAGAGAGAGAGAGAGAGAGAGAGAGAGAGAGAGAGGAGAGAGAGAGAGAGAGAGAGAGAGAGAGAGAGAAGAGAGAGAGGAAGAGAGAGAGAAGAAG
>CM054151.1:5378456-5390956 GCA_028751875.1 Rapana venosa
GTCCCTCACTGCACTTGTCCTCCCCGAGCTCATCTTCAGCAGCCTTGAGCGTGGGTGCCCAGTGGATGGGTGACCGTTCCGTGCACCTCGGCTTCTGCACAGTCTCCAGGTCACCCAGCTGTAAATGGGTGCCTGCCCTCTTCGGAACAGGAAAGGTTAAGCAGCGTGGAAAGGGAGAGGAACACCATCCTGGCTCCCTTGAGAAGCTGAGGTCTCTGGCATCTTGCTCAAACTTCCAGGCAACAACTGAGGTTATGGGACGCCTTTACATCTTTTAGCCTTTTAATAATAATAATAATAATAATAATAATAATAATGTATGGAATTTATATAGCGCTGAATCTTGTAAAGCAACAAACCAAAGCGCTCATTTTTAAAAATAAATAAATCGAGGACAATGGAATAAGCACCCATGTGCCTTTCCACATCCAGTCCCCGTGTGCATGCGGCTTTGTAAATTTTGTCATCCGTTCCCACCGGCACACAATGGCCTACTTTTTCGAAAAGCGGAACATGATTTAACACGTGTGCAAGATGTTCTGCATGCGTTCGCACACGGGGCCTCGGTTTATAGTCTCATCCGAAGGACATTGACATTCAGTTCGATTTTTTGGGGTCAAACTGGGAAGAAAGGGAATCAAACCCAGAACCTCACGGTTTACTTGTTGGCAGGCAAACGTCTTAACCATCCTGCCACCTTCCTTCCATATTATTGGTGCTTGCTATAAGCCTCATGGGCTGGACAAGCCGCCGTGGCGCAGTGGTTAGCGTGCCGAGTCCCTGGTTGGAAGGTCACAGGCTCAAATCCTTTAAGAGTCAGAGGAGTTGGGGTTTCTTTGATTTTTGTTTGTGTTTTGTTGTTGTTTTGTTGTTGATGTTCTTGAGTTTGTTTGTTTTTTGTTATTACTCCAGCTGGCAGTTGCTTAACCAGGAAACATCAGCAACACGGCAGATGCTTAACCCTGCCCTGTCCCCACCCTCATTCTGATGCCTGTATCAGTTCCAGCAGTTTCTTCATCCGAAGAGACTTGCACTCCACACAGCTTTGACATGGTCTCTTTTCAGGACATACGAACAGACAGACAGACAAGCAAACAGACAGACAAACAAACAGAGAAGCAAATAGACATGACAAGCAAAGAGGCACACAGACATTATGTACAAACAGACAGACAAGCAGACAGACAGACAGACAAACAGAGAAGCAAATAGACATGACAAGCAAAGAGGCACACAGACATTCTGACAACCTAGAAGAGAAGGAAGAAAGAAACGGACGGAATAAATCACAACTTACTACTAAACAGAAAAAACCAACATGACAACAACAACAACAACAACCGTAATGAAATCTAACAAGGAGAAAACGTGATCACATCACATGAAGTAAAACATCACAGCAGTAATAATAAAGAAGGAAAGAAAATGGAAATGGGGTGGGGGGGGGGGGGGGGAGTGAGGAGGGAAGGGAGGGGGTTGAGGAAAAGGACACATTGTATGCCATGAATTGCCGATAATGAAGATTTATGGACAACGAATAATCCAAAACAAACAACAAAATATCAGAGTAAACAAACGAGGAGAATGAACCAAGAAGGCAGAAAATAGACAAGAAGGAGGTGAACAGGAAGAAAAGGAACAAGGCTGAAACAAAGAGAGGGATAGAAAAGAGGGAATTCGTAGCACATATTTCTCAGAAGGTGGGGAGGCTATTTATACTGACAAGCTCCCGGCATCCCCCATGGGGGAAAATCAGAGAGACAGAGAGAGAGATAGAGAGAGAGAGACAAGACAGATACAGAGATAGATTCAGAGACAGAGATAGGCAGACAGAGACAGAGAGAGAACATTACATGACAACGTTCTTTGCGAGACAGATGAAGAGAGAGAGAGAGAGAGAGAGAGAGAGAGAGAGAGAGAGAGAGACAGAGAGACAGAGAGACAGAGAGAGACAGAGAGAGACAGAGAAAGACAGAGACAGAGAGACGGAGACAGAGAGAGTGAGAGAGAGAGAGTGAGAGAGAGACAGAGAGAGACAGACAGAGATCACGAGAGAGAGAGAGACAGACAGACTGAGACAGAGTGAGAGAGAGAAAGACAGATAGATAGAGATATAGAGGGAGAGAGACACAGAGAGAGAGAGACAGACAGACAGAGTGAGAGAGAGAGATAGACAGAGATATAGAGAGCGAGAACCACAGAGAGAGAGAGACAGACAAGAGTTCGTAAGAGTAGTCCATTGTGTGCCGGTGGGAGCAGATGACAAATTTACAAAACCGCATACAAATGGGGACTGGGTGTAAAAAAGTACATAAGTGCTTATTCCATTATCCTCGAAATAAAAGATTTAAATTAAAAAAAACAACAACAACAGAGAGAGACAGAGAGCGACAGACAAAGACAGAATATTACCTGACAACCTACTTTGTCAGACAAATGAATAAAGAAAGAAAACCAGAAGAACCTCATCAAATGAACAGCACAGACAAAAACAAGTGACAAACAATCGAATGCACAACATGCCGGGAAGCACAGCACAGAAAATCCGAGTCTGGGATATTCTAGCAATATATAGTTTTTGTCAGATATGCGCGTGTTTGTATATACATATACATCTAAATACAAGGTGTAATTTCCCGTACATACCTTTTACGCCTTGTTGCTTTCAATAATATGGATCTTTCGTAAATGTGTTGGCTTGTTGCAATGTTGATTTGCTTATTTCTTTGTGTGTTTGGCATGTTATTTTCTGAATATTTGTTGTTCATAATTATTCACCATCATTCTATTCTCTTCTTTTATTTCGAGGATAGCGGAATAAGAACTCGTCTGCGGTTTTTTTTACATGCAGCCCCCGTGTGTATTCAGTTTGTAAATTTTGTTATATATTCCCATCGGCACACAATGACTTACTCTTCCAAAAAGTGGAACGGGTTTTAACGTGTGCGCAAGATGTTCTGCGTGGATTTGCAAAGGAGACCTCAGTTTATAGTCTCATCTGAAGGACTTTTAGGGGGAGTGGAGTCGGCACTGATGTTAACTGCAGAGGATAAAATCCTCTTGAACGAGATTCGAACCCGGGTCAGCAGATCTCGAGCACAAGCACAATACACATCACTCTAACCACCAGGCTTCCTGGCCCCTCATTTGCAGTTTATGTCACATTTTATACTTTGTATGTTTGCCAATAATTCGTCATTATTGCGAGCCGGTGTCATACAATAGTGAACCTCTTTCTCTCTATTCTTCATTTCATTTTTTTGTGACTATGATTTTCATCTTTTCTTGTGATGTAATCAAATTCTTCCTGGGTATATTTGACTACCTTTTTCTTTGCGGTGTATTCTTTTCTGTGAGGTTAAAAGATGTGATGTTTTGTCTGGTGTTTTTGTGTGTCATTTTTCTGTCTAATCACTTGTCTGGATGTTTGTGCACCTGTCTTGTTATGTATGTTTACATGTCTGTTTGTTTATTTGCCTGTCTTCGCTTTTCTTTCTCCCAATCACCTTGTCATTTTTTCTGTTTTGATTTTTTATCGTAAACATTGGAGAGAAAACTGCATTCTTTGTGAGACAAATGAAGAGAGAGAGAGAGAGAGAGAGAGAGAGAGAGAGAGAGAGAGAGAGAGATAAAGAAAAAAAAAAGAGAGAGAGAGAGAGAGAGAGGAGAGAGAGAGAGAGAGAGTGACAGAGAGAGTGACTGAGAGAGAGACAGACAGACAGATAAAATATTACTTGAAAACTTTCTTTGTCAGACACATGAATAAAGAAAGAAAAAACCAGAAGAACCTCATCAAATGAACAGCACAGACAAAGACAAGTTACAAACAATGGAATACACAACATGACGGGAAGCACAGCACAGAAAATCCGAGTCTGGGATATTCTAGCAATATATAGGTTTTTTTTAAAAATCATACATGCGCCTGCTTGTATATTCCAAATAAAAAGTATAATATTCCATACCGAACTGTTACACCTTGTTGCTTTCAATAATAGGGATATTTGGTAAATGTGTTGGTTTGTTGAAATGTTTACTTGCTTGTTTACTTGTGGTTTTTTTCTGAATATTTGTTGTTCATAATTATTCGCCATCATTCTGTTCTCTTCTTTTATTTCGAGGATAGCGGAATAAGCACTCGTGTGCGGTTTTTTTTTACATCAGTCCCCGTGTGTATGCAGTTTTGTCAATTTTGTTATCTATTCCCACCAGCACACTATGACCTCTCTCTCTCTCTCTATCTGTCCCGTAGTCTGACGACCGTGGGGGCACCCTCAAAGACTCAACAACCAGTTCCCTCCATTCCTCTCTCTGTTCTGCCTTTCTCAGGGTTTTGTTGAGTTCTAGGCCTGTCCATTCGCTGATGTTATCCTCCCAGCTCTTCCTTGGTCTGCCTCTTCTTCTTCCTCCTTGGACAGTGCCTTGTAAAACTGTCTTTGCAAGTCCTTTGGATCTTGTGACATGCCCATACCATTTAAGTTTACGCTTTTTCACGATCGTTAGAAGGTTCTCATATGGTCCAATGGTTTGCTGGATTCTGTTCTGCACGCTTTCATTGCTTATGTGGTCTTTGTAGGAGATGCCAAGGAGTCTCCGAAAGCATCTCATCTCCACCGCCTGTACTCTTCTCTCCAAATCTGCAGTCAGGGTCCATGATTCACGGACATACAGAAATATGGATATGACAAGGGAGTGTATTAGTCTGATCTTGGAGATAAGTGAGATTTTTTTTATCTCTCCAGATGGTGTTTAGTTTTGACAAAGCTGTTATTGTCTGTGCAGTCCTGCATACTACTTCTGGCTTGGATCCCTGATCTGATACAATGGCTCCCAGGTACTTGAAGCTTTGAACTGTTTCCAGCTTCTGGTCATTAACCCTGATATCAGTGCTAATGCCGTTGGTGTTATTAGTCATCAGTTTGGTCTTCTCTGCACTGATTTCCATGCCGTATGTTTTGGAGGCCTTATTCAAATGTTCTGTTAGGCTGGTAAGCTCTTTTTCTGATCCTGCTATTCCATCAATGTCATCTGCGAAGCGGAGGTTTGTGATCGTTCTGCCACCAATGCTGATTGATCATGATGTTCCAGTGCATCAGCCATGATTCTCTCTTCCAAAAAGCGGAACGAGTTTTAACATGTGCGCCAGTTGTTCTGCATGTATTTTCATACAGGACCACGGTTTAGAGTATCATCCAAAGGACTTTTAAGGGGAGTGGAGTCAGCACTGATGGTAACTGCAGAGGAACAATTCTCTTGAAAGATTCGAACCTGGGTCAGCAGATCACGAACACAAGCACAATGCGCATCACTCTAACCACCAGGCTACCTGGTCCCTCATTGGCAGTTCGTGTCACATTTTATACTTTGTTTGTTTGCCAATAAATTGTCATTATTGGGAGCCGGTGTCATACAATAGTGAACCTCTTTCTCTCTATTCTTTTCACTTTTTTGTGACTATGATTTTGATCTTTTCTTGTGATGTAATCAAATTCTTCCTGGGTATATTTGACTAACTTTTTCTTGGCTGTGTATTCTTTTCTGTGAGGTTAAAAGATGTGATGTTTTGTCTGGTGTTTTTGTGTGTCATTTTTCTGTCTAATCACTTGTCTGGATGTTTGTGCACCTGTCTTGTTATGTATGTTTACATGTCTGTTTGTTTATTTGCCTGTCTTCGCTTTTCTTTCTCCCAATCACCTTGTCATTTTTTCTGTTTTGATTTTTTATCGTAAACATTGGAGAGAAAACTGCATTCTTTGTGAGACAAATGAAGAGAGAGAGAGAGAGAGAGAGAGAGAGAGAGATAAAGAAAAAAAAAAGAGAGAGAGAGAGAGAGAGACAAAGAGAGAGTGACTGAGAGAGAGACAGAGACAGAGAAAATATTACTTGACAACTTCTTTGTCAGACAATGACTAAAGAAAGAAAACCAGAAGAAGCTCATCAAATGAACAGCACAGACAAAGACAAGTTACAAACAATCGAATGCACAAAATGCCAGGAAGCACAGCACAGAAAATTCGAGTCTGGGATATTCTAGCAATATACAGTTTTTATATCATACATGCACATGTTTGTATAATCTAAATAAAAGGTGCAGTTTTCCTTACAGAACTTTTACGCCTTGTTGCTTTGAATAATGTGGTTCTTTCGTAAATGTGTTGGCTTGTTGCAATGTTTACTTGCTTGTTTACTTGTGTGTTTGTTTGTTTTCTGAATATTTGTTTATAATTATTCGTCATCATTCTATTTTCTTCTTTTATTTCGGGGATAATGGAATAAGCACTAATGTGCTTTTATTACATCCAGTCCCTGTGTGTATACAGTTGTTAATTTTGTCATCTATTCCCACCGGCACACAATGCCCTACTCTTCCAAAAAGTGGAACGGCTTTTAACGTGTGCGCAAGATGTTCTGTGTAGTAGTTCTTCAGTTTAACGTCCTTCCACTAAATAGTGATATCAGACAGGAAAGTGTGTGTATGTGTGTGTGTGCGCGTGTGCGTGTGTGTGCGTGCGCACGCGCACGTGCTTGTGTGTGTGTATAGGGGGGAGGGGTATGCATATAACTAATCAATCGTAATAAACAACTATTATAAAAAAAAAAAAACATAAAAAAAATTCTGGAAAACAAAAACAAAAAAAGAAAAAACCAACAACAACAAAAAACAACAACCAACCCCAAAAACATCAAACAGCAAAAATACCAGCTGTCCAATTCATATAACTTGAAGCTATCCTTATATCAGACGAGTCTGAAAATAGGAGTATGGCTTAATGACAATACAATTTCTTTCATTAATGGAATGTCTTTAAGAACTTGCTGTAAGCTACGGACCGGGAAGGCAGGTAAAAAGTTTTTCAGATCTCTGCATCGTAAAAGAATGTGATCATTGGTAAGATTTTCACCACAGATACATGTTGCTTTTAAAAAAAAATTTGTTCTAAAAGCATTGAGCTTAAACCTGTATATAAGAAATACAACATTTCTATATTCATGTAAATTACGATATTTGATCTTATCAAAAGATAATACATGGGCTACATCATCACTCCAGGAATAACCGGTACTTTGTAGTTTCTTTTTAAAGTGTTTCCAACATGCATTTTGTAACATGCTATAGCCCTCATGGATGGATAGAGGAACATTTATGCTGCAAGACCCATCGATATGCTCAGCTCCACATTTTGCTTTTCTGTCAACTTTTTCATTAAAGTAAATACCACAGTGCGAGGGTATCCAGCAAAAGGTAACACCAGTGCCTCGTATCATCAGAAAATGAATTAGATGACTAATCTCAATTATGAAATCTTGTCTCACTTTTGAACTGAAGTTTCTCAGGGCGAGTAAGACTGACCTGGAATCAACACAGAAAAGTATTTGAAATATGTCTTTGATGTTCTGTGTGCATTTGGACACGGGACTTCGGTTTATAGTATCATCTGAAGG
Organism: Rapana venosa; assembly: GCA_028751875.1. Lineage (NCBI taxonomy): Eukaryota > Metazoa > Mollusca > Gastropoda > Neogastropoda > Muricidae > Rapana > Rapana venosa. The sequence continues at coordinate 5,385,900 of CM054151.1, forward strand.
ACTTTTAGGGGGAGTGGAGTCGGCACTGATGTTAACTGCAGAGGATAAAATCCTCCTGAAAGAGATTCGAACCCGGGTCAGCAGATCTCGAGTACAAGCACAATGCGCATCACTCTAACCACCAGGCTACTTGGTCCCTCATTAGCAGTTTATGTCACATTTTAAACTTTGTTTGTTTGCCAATAATTCGTCATTATTGGGAGCTGGTGTCATACAAGAGTGAACCTCTTTCTCTCTTCTTCTTTTCACTTTCTGTGGCTATGATTTTGATCTTTTCTTGTGATGTAATCAAATTCTTCCTGGGCATATTTGACTAACATTTTCTTTGCTGTGTATTCTTTTCTGTGAGGTTAAAAGATGTGATATTTTGTCTGTTCTTTTTTGTTGGTCATTTTTCTGTCTAATTACTAGTCTGGATGTTTGTGCACCTGTCTTGTTGTGTCTGTTTACATGTCTGTTTGTTTATTTGCCTGTCCTCGCTTTTCTTTCTTCCAATCAACTTGCCATTTTTTATGTTTTGATTTTTATAGTAAACGTTGGAGAGAAAACTGGTAAAACGTTTTGTGTGAGACAAATGAAGAGAGAGAGAGAGGGAGAGACAGAGACAGAGACAGAGAGGGAGACAAGGAGAGAGAGAGAGTAACTGAGAGATGGATAGACAGAGAGACAGAAAGGGAAAAGAACGAGAATATTACCTGACAACATTCTTTATCAGACAAATGGATAAAGAAAGAAAACCAGAAGAACCTCATCAAATGAACAGCACAGACAAAGACAAGTGACAAACAATGGAATGCACAACATGACGGGAAGCACAGCACAGAAAATCAGAGTCTGGGATATTCTAGCAATATACAGTTTTTATATCACACATGCACATGTTTGTATAATCTAAATAAAAGGTGTAGTTTTCCTTACAGACCTTTTACGCCTTGTTGCTTTCAATAATGGGATTCTTTCGTAAATGTGTTGGCTTGTTGCAATGTTGATTTGCTTGTTTACTTGTGTATTTATTTGGTTGGTTTCTGAATATTTGTTGTTCATAATCATTCGCCATCATTCTATTCTATTCTTTTATTTAGAGGAAAATGCAATAAGCACTCGCGTTGTTTTTTTATACCAGTCCCCGTGTGTATACAGTTCTGTCAATTTTGTTATCTATTCCCACCAGCACACTATGACCCACTCTTCCAAAAAGTGGAAAGGGATTTAACGTGTGCGCAAGATCTTCTGCATGCATTTGCACACGGGAATTCGGTTTATAGTCTTATCCAAAGGACTTTTAGGGGGAGTGGAGTCGGCACTGATGTTAACTGCAGAGGAAAAATCCTCTTGAACGAGATTCGAACCCGGGTCAGCAGATCACGAGCACAAGCACAGTGCGCATCACTCTAACCACCAGGCTACCTGGTCCCTCATTGACAGTTCATGTCACATTCTATACTTACTTTGTTTGCCAATATTTCGTCATTATTGGCAGATAGTGAACCTCTTCCTCTCTATTCTTCTTTTACATTTTTGCTACTATGATTTTGATCTTTTCTTGTGATGTAATCAAATTCTTCCTGGGTGTACTTGTTTAACTTTTTCTTTGCTGTGTATTTATTCTTTTCTGTGCGGTTAAAAGATGTGATATTTTGTCTGTTCTTTTTTGTTGTTGGTCATTTTGTCTCATTACTTGTCTGGATGTTTGTGCACCTGTCTGTTATGTCTGTTTACCTGTCTGTCGGTCTGTCTATTTGCCTGTCTACCCTTTTCTTTCTCCCAATCAACTTGTTATTTTTTCTGTTTTGATTTTTTATCGTAAACATTGGAGAGAAAACTGGTAAAAACGTTTTGTGTGAGACAAATGGAGAGAGAGAGAGAGAGAGAGAGAGAGAGAGAGAGGAGGAGAGGGAGAGGAAGAGGGAGAGAGAGAGAGAGAGAGAGAGAGAGAGGGAGAGAGAGAGAGAGAGAAGAGAGGGAAAAGAGGGGGAGAGAGAGAGAGAAGAGAGAGAGAGAGAGGAGACAGAGACAGAGAGGGAGACAGGGAGAAAAGAGAGAGAGAGAGAGAGAGAGAGAAATAACTGAGAGAGACAGAGAGATAGACTATGAGACAGAAAGGGAACAGGGAGATAATATTACCTGACAACTTTCTTTGTCAGACAAATGAATAAAGAAAAACCCCCAGAAGAACCTCATCAAATGAACAGCACAGACAAAGACAAGTGACAAACAATCGAATGCACAAAATGCCGGGAAGCACAACACAGAAAATCCGAGTCGTGGATATTCTAGCAATATATAGTTTTTATCATACATGCGCGTGTTTGTATACATCTAAATACAGGGTGTAGTTTTCCTTACAGACCTTTTACAGCTTTTTGCTTTCAATACTGTGATTCTTTCGTAAATGTGTTGGCTTGTTGCAATGTTGATTTGCTTGTTTACTTGTGTGTTTGGCTGCTTATTTTATGAGTATTTGTTATTCATAATTATTCGCCATCATTCTCTTATCGTCTTTTATTTCGAGGATAGCGGAATAAGCACTCGTGTGCGTTATTTTTACATCTAGTCCCCGTATGTATGCAGTTTTGTCAATTTTGTTATCTATTCTCACCAGCACACAATGACTTACTCTTCCAAAAGTGGAACGAGTTTTAACGTGTCCGCAAGATGTTCTGCGTGCGTTTGCACAAGGGAGCTCAGTTTATAGTCTCATCTAAAGGACTTTTAGGGGGAGTGGACTCGGTACTGAAGTTAACTCCAGAGGAAAAATTCCTGTTGAACGAGATTCGAGCCCGGGTCAGCAGATCTCGAGTACAAGCACAATGCGCATTACTCTAACCACCAGGCTACCTGGTCCCTCATTGCCAGTTCATGTCACATTTCATACTTTGTTTGTTTGCCAATAATTCGTCATTATTGCGAGCTGGTGTCATACAATAGTGAACCTCTTTCTCTCTATTCTTCTTTTCACTTTTTTGTGACCATGATTTTGGTCTTTTCTTGTCATGTAATCAAATTCTTCCTGGGTATATTTGATTAACCTTCTCTTTTGCTGCGTATTCTCTTTTGTGAGATTAAAAAATATGTTATTTTGTCTGGCTTTTTCTTGTTGGTCATTTTATCTAATTACTTGTCTGGATGTTTGTGCACCTGTCTCTTATGTGTGTTTGCCTGTCTGTTTGTTTATTTGCCTGTCTCTGCTTTTCTTTCTCCCACCATTTTTTATGTTTTGATTTTTATGGTAAACATTGGAGAGAAAACTGGTAAAAACGTTTTGTGTGAGACAAATGAAGAGCGAGAGAGAGAGAGAGAGAGAGAGAGAGAGAGAGAGGGGGGGGGGAGAGAGAGAGAGAGAGAGACAGAGACAGAGAGGGAGACAGGGAGAGAGAGAGAGAAACTGAGAGAGAGAGAGATAGACAGAGAGACAGAAAGGGGAAAAAAGAGAATATTACCTGACAACATTCTTTATCAGACAAATGGATAAAGAAAGAAAACCAGAAGAACCTCATCAAATGAACAGCACAGACAAAGACAAGTTACAAACAATGGAATGCACAACATGACGGGAAAATCCGAGTCTGGGATATTCTAGCAATATACAGTTTTTATATCATACATGCGCGTGTTTGTATAATCCAAATAAAAGGTGTAGTTTTCCTTACAGACCTTTTACGCCTTGATGCTTTCAATAATGTGGTTCTTTAGTAAATGTCTTTGCTTGTTGCAATGTTGATTTGGTTGTTTACTTGTGTATTTGTTTTCAGAATATTTGTTCATAATTATTCGTCATCATTCTATTTTCTTCTTTTATCTCGAGGATAATGGAATAAGCACTAATGTGTTTTTATTACATCCAGTCCCTGTGTGTATACAGTTGTTAATTTTGTCATCTATTCCCACCGGCACACAATGCCCTACTTTTCCAAAAAGCGGATCGGGTTTTAAAGTGTGCGCAAGATGTTCTGCGTACATTTGCACACGGAAACTCAGTTTATAGTGTCATCCCAAGGACTTTTTTAGGGGGAGTGGAGTCGGCACTGAAGTTAACTCCAGAGGAAAAAAATCCTCTTGAACGAGATTCGAACCCGGGTCGGCAGATTACGAGCACAAGCACAATGCGCATCACTCTAACCACCAGGCTACCTGGTCCCTCGTTGGCAGTTCGTGTCATATTTTATACTTTCTTTGTTTGCCAATAATTCGTCATTATTGGGAGCTGGTGTCATACAATAGTGAACCTCTTTCTCTCTATTCTTCTGTTCACTTTTTGTGACTATGATTTTGATCTTTTCTTGTGATGTAATCAAAATCTTCTTGGGTATATTTGACTATTTTTTCTTTGCTGGGTATTCTTTTCTGTGAGGTTAAAAGATGTGATGTTTTGTCTGTTCTTTTTTGTTGTTGGTCATTTTTCTGTCTAATTACTTGTCTGGATGTTTGTGCACCTGTCTTGTTATGTCTGTTTACATGTCTGTCTGTTTATTTGCCTGTCCCCGCTTTTCTCTCTTCCAATCAACTTGTCATTTTTTCTGCTTTTATTTTTACAGTATACATTGGAGAGAAAACTGCTTTCTTTGTGGGACAAATGCAGACAGAGAGTGAGAGAAAGAGCGAGAGAGAGAGAGAGAGAGAGAGAGAGAGAGAGAGAGACAGACAGACAGACAGACAGACAGACAGAGAGAAAAAGAGAGACACAGAGAGAGACAGAAAAAGACAGAATATTACCTGACGACGTTCTTTGTCAGACACATGAATAAAGAAAGAAAACCAGAAGAACCTCATCAAATGAACAGCACAGACAAAGACAAGTTACAAACAATGGAATGCACAACATGCCGGGAAGCACAGCACAGAAAATCCGAGTCTGGGATATTCTAGCAATATATAGGGGTTTTTTTTATCTTACATACGCGTGTTTGTATACATCTAAATAAAAGGTATAATATTCCCTACGGAACTTTTATGCCTTGTTACTTTCAATACTTTGAGTCCTCGTCAATGTGTTGCCTTGTTGCAATGTTGATTTACTTGTTTATTTGTGTGTTTTGTTGGTTATTTTCTGAATATTT
>CM054151.1:5395956-5405956 GCA_028751875.1 Rapana venosa
ACTCGAGTTCCGGCTCCTGGTTAAGCACTCTTCAGAGGTCCCGGCAGTGTTTGAAACCTTACGCATCCTCTGTGGTACTAACAGCAAGACACCCTCAATAATTCAGAAGTGTCTATTGCTGCCCTAAGAATAAATAGATATTCTTGAGGTCTACCACTGCTGCCAGCAAAAGATGACAATTAGAAAGAGAAGGAAAATATATGAAAATAACAGTGGTGAAAAAAATGTATATGAAAATAAGTGGCTAACGAATCTTTGTGCCTTATGTTCTTTAGGGATCCTTTTTCCTATCAAAAGGATGCAAGGGAGATCATAAAGTCTGTATACAGCTAATGGGTCTGTTTTAGCTGGATAGCAATGTTATATATAGACAGAGATAGACAGACAGACAGACAGATAGGGACAGAGAGAGAGAGAGACAGAGAGAGAGACAGACACAGACACAGACAGACAAAGAGACAGACAGACAGAGGCAGACAGACAGGGAAGAGAGAGAGAGAGAGGAGAGAGAGAGACAGAGACAGAGAGAGACAAAGCAAGGCAAGAAGAGAGAGAGAGAGAGAGAGAGAGAGAGAGAGAGAGAGAGAGAGAGGAGAGAGAGAGAGAGAGAGAGAGAGTCCAGCATTTAGCATTCCAAATTTCAAGCATTTATCTCAATAAGTAAATAAATAAATAAAAAGTTATGAATGGACCAGCCGCCATGGAACAGTAGTTAGTGCTTTGGGTTACGGACTGGAAGGTCGCGGGTTCGAATCCCACGAGAGTCACAGCGACTTTTCGGACTCCGGCCGGCTCCTACCCAGAGTGAGTGTGCGGTGGGCTCAGTGGGAAAACTGGGACCACACAGTCGAGCTTCGTCCACTTAGCGGATGCGACTTTGAAAAGCATTGCTCAAATTACATGACCAACACTGCAGGTGTCGGTTGTTTTGGACAAAACAAGACACAGAAATGAACGTGTATGTTACTTACAGTTTGCCTTGGTGAACTCCAGTCAGAACAGGGTAGCTCTTCCTCTCTGCTGCTTGTTCTTGTATCCCAAGCCTCCTTTGACTTTTCTGCTTCTTCCTTTGTCTGAAGCCACTCTTGTGTTGACTGCAGTGTAGGGATTTTCTATCTCTTCCTTTGTGTGAAGCCACTCTTTTGTTGACTGTAGTGTAGGGATTTTCTATCTGCCATAATAATGCACAGCGAGTCCTTGTTCGTGAAGAACTTTCGTGAGAAACAGCAGGGTACACCTTGCTACCACAGCCAGCATTTTCTTTTAAATGTTATCTTCTCACATCCAGTATCAAGAAGTTTCCCTGTCTGCCATCCTGCCATATCACTGACGCTACTCCCAGCATTGGATGTGTGCTCCTTGGTCATGTCAGTGCCATCAAAGCAAACGTCAATGTCACAAACTCTGTCACCTGTTTCTCCTGGGAATGACTGCTCAATTCTTGCAGCCTCCTTCATCGCATCTACATGAACACGGCAAGCAGCCAATTATCAATGTTGTATTTTGTCATGTTGATAACACAAATTTCTTAGAGAAGGTGGTAAGTCCATATCTCCACAAAATGTGTCAAATTCAGCTAAGTCCAGACCAGTACACGCATCGCGAAAACAGCTCGACAATTGCCAGATGACATGTTCAAATTTCCAGATGATATGTCTGAGGACTTGGAGGGAAAGACGTATGTCTAAAACACTGCTTATAAAATTCAACAATGAAAGGCAAACTCAGTAACCAGTCCTTTCTTGTGGTAACGCTCTATCAGCTGGACATGACCATGACAAAAACCGCACACAAGCTGAGATGCTTTATTACTCAGGAAATTTTCTATGCTGTACGTACCTCTGCAGATCACTATCAGAACATCTTGTAGAACATCTTGCACACACACTGAAAACGTGTTTCACTATTCGCAAGATTAGGCCGTTGTGTGCAGGTGGGAACAGATGACAACATTTCCAAAACTGCATACAAATGGGAACTGGATGTAAAGAAGCATGTAAGTGCTTATTCAGTTATCCTCGAAATAAAAGATTAACCAATTCTATATCAGCTCAACATTGACAACCTTGGACAAAAACAGCACGCAAGCTTTGATGCTACACCAGCTGCACAGAATTCTATGCCAACTAGCCTTTACGTACCCCTGCAGAACACTATCAACTTCTATCACCTCATCCTCGTTCTCTACATCTTCATCATTATCACCGGAATCTCCACGGCAAGAATCATAAGAACGATCACTTAAAGATTTCCACAATGTCACACAAGTTCTCACTTTTCACTGTGTGAGCGTTGCACTTGGAGGTTGTAAGTCTGAAGCAACGATGTTGTTTTGAAGTTCAGATTGAACAGTTTCTTCTTCTTCACTACAGTCGAGTTCACACTCACCCTCAACATTTCGCCGTTTACTGCACATTTTTCCGCACAGACTTCTCTTCTTCGGAGGTTTACCGCTCATTTGCTTGTCCCAAGGCAGCTGGCGAAGAAAAAACTGTCCCCTGTGCCGATTCATGAAAAGTAATCACTTCAAAACTTGTGAGCAATCACGCACGAGACTGTGCAGGCAGCCATTTGCAACGAACAGAAGTTACCGTTCTTGTTCATAGGCGCCGGGAGTACATACTGATATTTGTAGCAAACGTTTTAATAATAATAATAATAATAATAATATAATAATGTATGGAATTTATAAAGCGCTAAATCTTGTAAAGCAACAAATCAAAGCGCTCAGATGACATTTTTATTTAAAAAATTTTTTAACATTTTTTTATTTATGCGTGTGTATGCGGTTTTTTAAAATTTTGTCATCTGTTCCCATCGGCACAAAATGGCCTACTCTTACGAAAAGCGGAACAGGATTTAACGTGTGCGCAAGATGTTCTGCATGCGTTCGTACACGGGGCCTCGGTTTATAGTCTCATCCGAAGGGTTTTGTCTTGTTGGTGTACTAAAATGCTGATTTTTGCCCCTAAGTCACCATTTCTTTATCACGGAAATGGTATACAGATATAACTGAAAATATCCCATGTACTTTGAAGGAACATAGCTCAAAAGCGATGCGACGGATTGCACTGGAACCTTAAGACATTGTGCTGGTCGAAAACATTACCGTGATTATGAAACAGTGAAAAACGAACTTGTCATGATTTGAATTGTTTCGTGTTTTGGCATGTGGAGGTAAACACGCTATGTCACAAATTTATGATATAGTGCATTGAACCCCTCTCAGGGGGTGGAGGGGGACCAACACACTTTGTCACAATTGTAACAAAGCGTCAACCCCCCCCCCCCCCCCCCCGCCTCAACCTTAACACACTTTTTCATAAAAGTAACAAAGCTCGTTATTGAGACAAAGCCCGTTAACACACATGGATTTTTTTAACATCCTTCTTTTGTGGGTCTATGCATGCCTACGACCAATTACACACGTTTCAAGATTCCATTATTTATTTAAGAGGAAATACAAAATTTCATAACATGCACCCCGAAATACAGAAAACCAAATAATTATATATATATATATATATATTCATTCAAGGTGGATCGGTGGTCTAGAGGTAACGCGCCTGTCTAGAAAGCGAAAAGTCCGGGTCTGAAGTGTGCGGCGGTTCGTACCCCGTTTGGACCGGAAAATTTTCCCCCATCCATTAGACCATGAGTGGTGGTCTGGGCGCTAGTCTTTCGGATGAGACGATAAACCGAGGTCCCGTGTGTTACACGTAATTATTTAGCGCACGTAAAAAAACCCACGGCAACAAAAGAGTTGTCCCTGGCAAAATTCTTAGAAAAAAGCCACTCTGATAGGGAAACAAATACAGTTGCAGACATGAAAAAAAAAAGGGTGGCACAGCGCTTGTGGCGACGCGCTCTCCCGCTCTCCCCGGGGAGAGCAGCCCGAATTTCACGGAGAAATCTGCCGTGACTTAAAGTGGTATGAAATGAAATCTGAGCGCTTTGATTTGTTGCTTTACAAGATTCAGCGCTATATAAATTCCATACATTATTATTATTTTATTATATATATATATTATATACAGAGAGAGAGAGAGAGGGAGGGAGAGAGAGAGAGAGAGAGAGAGAGAGAGAGAGAGAGAGAGAGAGAGAGAGAGAGAGAGAGAGAGAGAGAGAGAGAGAGAGAGAGAAACAACACAAGAAAGAACGAACGAAAGAAAGAAAGAACAAAAGAACGAAAGAAAGACAGACAGAAAGAAAGAACGAAAGAAAGAACAAAAGAAAGAAAGAACGAAAGAAAGACAGATAGAAAGAAAGAGAGACAGAAAGAAAAAACGAAAGACAGAAAGACAGACAGAAAGAAAGAACGAAAGAAAGACAGACAGAACATTCACCTGAAAAAAAAGTTATCTGAGCGCTTTGATTTGTAGCTTTACAAGATTCAGCGCTATCTAAATTCCATACATTATTACTATTATTATTATCACCCGTCAGTGTCACCCAGTGCAAAGTTTGGCGCCGCACCCAATGACACCGACAAACTCCTCCTCCGTGTGCTCCAGTCTTCTCTGTACTCTCCTGGACCTGATGACTTCATGAATGCACCTCAAAAACCCAGAGACAGACATCAGGACTTGATGTTGCCAATGAAAGAAGCTGGTGGCGTGACTCCATTGTTTTCTTTTTCTCCCTTGGTCTTGCCTTGAAAGGCAATCTTCGTGAGGTCTGCATTTTGGTTTTTGTAGCGCACGGTTTACATATATCTTAATTTCCTTTTCGTTTATCAAAGTTTAGAAAGTTGTCGTTTTTTGTGGTTGTTTCCATTTCGTGAAGTATGGTTTCGTTTGTTCTTTTATGTGTCCAACTGACACAGAACAGATGTCTAAAAAAACACCTCTCAGCTGTTTCGATTCTTTTTTCATCATCTTTTCTTTGTGTCCAGGATTCACAGCCATACAGCATTACGGGCCATACTAAGCTTTTCACTATTTTCGTTTTCAGCTGGTAAAGAATGCTGCGATCTTTCCAGATGTTGTTTAGTTGGATTATTGTACTTTTAGCCATGCCTATTCTTGTTTTCTATCTTTGGCGCCTGTCTAGAAAGCGAAAAGTCCGGGTCGGAAGTGTGCGGTGGTTCGTAACCCGTCTGGGCCCGAAACTTTCCCCCATCCATTAGACCATGAGTGGTGGTCTGGGCGCTAGTCTTTCAGATGAGACGATAAACCGAAGTCCCGTGTGTTATACAAAATTATGCAGCGCACGTAATAGAACCCACGGCAAGAAGAGAGTTGTCCCTGGCAAAATTCTTAGAAAAAAGCTACTCTGTTAGGGAAACAAATACAGTTGCAGACCAAAAACAAAAAAAGGTGGCGCTGCTCTTGTGGCGACGTGCTCTCCCCGGGGAGAGCAGCCCGAATTTCACGCAGAGAAATCTCGTGACTTAAAGTGGTATAAATGAAATGAAGTAAATTGGTATATGACCCGTCATTTGTTATGACTGAGCCGAAATATTTAAAGTCTTTGACATTTTCTAAAGAAGTTTTGTCAATGAATATTTCATGGTCTGTTTGGCAGCTGGTTCAAGCAACATGCAGCACTTTTGTCTTTTTTGGTATTGAGCTTGAGACTGGCTCTTCTTCCTGTGACATCTACTCTGTGTAGTACTCTCTTCATGCTGCTGATGCTGTCGTCTCGTAGTGCTGTATCATCAGCGTGGCGCAGATTTGTTATGTGTCTGCCTCATATCTTGAGACCATGTCTTCAATATCAGACACACTCATGACTTGCTCCTGTGAATGTGTGTTGAAAAGGTGGGGTGAGAGAGTGCGTCCTTGTCTAACTCCTTTTGAAATGTTGAAAAACTCACAAGAAAGAAAGACCGAGCAAAATGAGGGGAAAAACAACAACGAAAGAATGAATAAAGATCGACAATATTTGAATAGCCTTACAGAATAGATGACAAAATTCAAAGAGAAAATGAGAAGCGAAAATAGGTAGATAGAGAGACAGATAGGCACAGAAAGACAGAGAGAGAGAGAGAGAGAGAGAGAGAGAGAGAGACAGACAGACAGACAGACAGACGGATGATAGATACAATGTGATGTAATGCAACCTGTGACACATCGTAAAGAAACAACATGAACACTGAAATGACAAAAAAACCCCGAAAAACAAAACAAAACATGACAAAAAGATGAATAAAAAGAGAAAAAAAGAAAAAAAAAAAAAAAGAGAAGACAGAGAATGCGACACAAAAAGGGGGAGATAAATGACACACACTATGTCATCAGCTTTTAAAAATAAAGCAACGAATAAAATAAAAAGATGATAACAGCACGATAGCAAATGAATAACTGACAACAGAATGTAACGCACAAAAAACCCCCACCAACAACAAAATACCAGCCTGGTAATATGATTTAAGAGCCGTGAAATTCTGTTTAAAAAGAAGACGAAGAAGAAAAAAAAGGATGGTTTTCCTTGTATGTCAAAAGGCGAAAGATCTCCTATCAGGTGTTTCCTTTACATTACAATGCTTGTCACACACTTTTTTTTAAAAACATTATTTGTTGCTGTTTGTTTGCTTGTTTGGTTCATGGATTATTTTTTTTATTTTTGTTCTATTCCGGTTTTTTTCCCTTCGTTTAATTTTCCAGGAAATTATTCAGGAAGATTTACTTAGGGGTGGCATAGATATTTCTCTTGTCCCCCCTCCCCCTACCTCTCTCCATCTCCACTCCTGGTCTTGACCTCTCTCTGTCTCACTCGTGTGTGTGTGTGTGTGTGTGTGTGTGTGTGTGTGTGTGTGTGTGTGTGTGTGTGTGTGTGAGTGAGAGAGCGAGAGAGAGAGAGAGAGAGAGAGAGAGAGAGAGAGAGAGAGAGTGTGTGTGTGTGTGTGTTTGCGCCAAAGCCAAAGTCAAATTGTTATTTCAAGATGGTACATTGGAGAAAGAATGCATTTACATTGTGTGTGTGTGTGTAAGTGTGTGTGTGTGTGTGTGTGTGTGTGTGTGTGTGTGTGTGTGAGAGAGAGAGAGAGAGAGAGAGAGAGAGAGAAAGAGAAGAGAGAGAGAGAGAGAGAGAGAGAGAGAGAGAGGAGAGAGAGAGAGAGAGAGAGAGAGAGAGAGAGTGAGAGTGAAAGAAAGTCAATGTTAACGTAAAATATTTAATTCCAGATGGTACAAAGAATAAGCAGTGTATTTGCTTTTTTTCTATCGCCTGCGCGTGCGCCCGTCCGTGCGTGCATAGGTGTGTGTGTGTGCATACATGCGTGTGCGCATGCGTGCGTGCGTGGGTGCGTGCGTGCGTGCGTGTGTGTGTGTGTGTGTGTGTGTGTGTTTATTTTGTTTTAAAAGAAAAAAATATATCTACTTAAATTTCAAAATAATTTCGTATGCATTCCGTGTACATTGGGGTTTTGTCATACTGTCTGTTTCGCGGCCTCCCTGTTGCCTCCTTGTCAAGCTTCAGGTATTCATCTATTCATTCATTCATCATGTCTTACACTTACATATCCCTTAATAACATTTTTCTAGCGCCTTTGCTTTAACCAGGGGACGCGATAGCTCAGTGGTCAGACCACTCGCTTTCCCCCCAGCCAAGGTTAAGCAGCATCGAGCGTGGTTACCATTTGGATGGGTGACCGTTTGAGCGCGCCTTGGCTTCAGTACAGTCCCCCAGATCACCCAGATGTAAATGGGTACCTTTAGGGTCAGGGAAGGTAAAGCAGCGAGGGAGAGGAGATGGGCGCCGCCCTCAATATGCTGGGCCCTTGGGAAGTTGAGGTCTCTGACGCCTCGCTCCCCTGCGACCTTATAGGTTATGGACTCCTTACCTTTTTTTAACTTTGGATAAGCAATGCATTTGCATTTTTTCATCGTGCGTGTGTGTGTGTTTGTGTGTGTGTGTGTGTGAGTGTGTGTGTGTGTGTGTGTGTGTTTGTGAAAGTCAAAGTCAAGGTCGAAGCCAATTTTTATTTCCAGATGGTAAATTGAATAAGCCATGTATATGCTTTTTTTCTATCATGTTTGTGTGCATGCGTGCGTGTGTGGATGTGCGTGCGTGCGTGCGTGTGTGTATGTGTATATGTGTGTGTGCGTGTGTATGTATGTATGTGTGTTCGTGCGTGTTCTTGTGTGTGTATTTTGTTTTAAGAGATAAAAAGCATGCCCACTTGAATTTCAAAATCAGTTTGTATGCATTCCGTGTGCATACGCGTTTTGTCACTCCATCTGTTTCGCTACCTCCCTCTTCATTTGTCTTTGTCTTCTTTCTTTCTCAAGTTTCATGTATTCATCCATTCATTTGTCATTATCTTATCTTATCTTATCTTATCTTATCTTATCTTATCTATGTATCTATGTATCTATCTATGTATCTATCTATGTATGTATGTATCTATCTATATATCTATGTATGTATCTATGTATCTATGTATGTATGTATGTATGTATGTATGTATGTATCTATCTATCTATCTATCTCTATCTCTCTCTCTCTATCTACCTACCTACCTACCTACCTCTCTCTCTCTCTATCTATCTATCTATCTATCTATCTATCTATCTATCTATCTATCTATCTATCTATCTATCTATCTATCTATCTATCTATCTGTCTGTCTGTCTGTCTGTCTGTCTGTCTGTCTACCTACCTACCTACCTACCTACCTACCTACCTACCTACCTACCTACCTACCTACCTACCTACCTACATACATACATACATACATACAAATAACATTTTTCACAGCGCCTCTGCCTTCAGTTAAACACTCATAGCTAGAAACAAGATCCCTGAAGTCAGAATGCGGCTACCTTAATTGTGGGGGAAAGATAGTCGCATACGCGCAAAACATTAACAAGTGGTGAACCTCAGGGTTTAAGCTGTGGAACGTAAACATTATTTTATTTTTGCTTTTTTATTTCTTCTTCTTCCCTTCAGTCTGTCTTTCTGTCTGTCTCTCTGTCTGTTTGCCTTTCTGTCTCTGTTTGTCTCTCTCTGTCTCTCTCTGTCTCTGTCTGCCTCTCTCTCTGTTTGTCTCTGTCTCTCTGTGTGTCTCTGCCTCTCTCAGTCTCTCTGTCTCTGTCTCTGTGTATCTGTCTGTATGTATGTCTGTCTGTCTCTTTGTCTGTCTGTCCCTCTCTGTCTGCCTCTCTAATTCTTTCTCCCTCTGTCTCTATCTCTCTGTATATTTCTGTCCCTATATGTCTGTCTCTGTCTCTCGCTGTCTATCTGTATCTGTCGCTTTCTCTCTCTGTTTCTGCCTCTCTCTCTGTCTCTCTGTCTTTCTCTCTATGTCTCTGTGTATATCTCTGTCTGTCTCTCTATTTCTGGCTCCCTCTGTCTCTATCTCTCTGTCTGTATCTGTCTGTCCCTGTCTGTCTATTTTTCGCTCTCTCTCTGTCTCTCTCTATCAGTGGTAGTGAAAGGATGGATGTATGAGAAAAGAAAAAGAAAAGATAGGTAAAAAAAAGTTATATAACTAAATTATGCAGAAGGTAAGAAAAGAAAAGAAAGAAATTTGCGAAGCCAAAAAATCCCCTCCCAAAACAACAACAAACCACAACAACAACGCAACAACAAAACAACCCAACAACATAAAACAAACCAACAAAAAACCCCAAACCAAATTCAAAAAAAAACAAGAAACAACCCCCGACCCCCCACGCTGCTGCACTGCCTAACAGACATACACAGAAAATAATATTTAACAATATAAAAAAACAACAAAAATACCCAGAACATAATAGTAAGAAAAAAACACCAACAAAATGGGCAAAAAAGAAAAAAAGAAGGAACATAAATTTAAAAAAATCGAAAGAAGAACGAAATAAAGAAAAAAGAGGACGGCAAAGGAATCAAGGAAAAACACAGAGACAAAAAAAAAAAGAAATAAACAACATAAAAACCACCACCAAAACCCCCAAACAAACAAAAAGAAAACACCAACAAAAAACTCACATACAATGATATTAAAAAGAAGAAAACTAAAATACGCAGAACATAATAGTAAAAACAAAACAAAACCCCAACAAAATGGAATAGA
>CM054151.1:5425956-5428456 GCA_028751875.1 Rapana venosa
AGCTAAAAAAAAACACTGCAAGAAAGAAAAGATGACAAGCGTCACTTCAAAAATTGCTGGTTATCCATGTTAGGGACGGGATAGCTCAGTGGTCAGAGCACTCGCTTTCCCCCCAGCCAAGCTTAAGCAGCATCGAGCGTGGTTACCAGTTGGATGGGTGACCGTTTGCGCGTCTTGGATCCAGTACAGTTCCCCAGTTCACCCAGCTGTAAATGGGTACCTGCCCTCTTTAGTGTCAGGGAAGGTAAAGCAGCGAGGGAGAGGAGATGGGCGCCGCCCTCAATATGCTGGCCCTAGAGAAGTGAGGTCTCTGATGCCTTGCCCCCCTACGACCTTATAGGTTATGGGACACCTTTACCTTTAAAAAAAAGTCAATCCCTCTCTTTGCTTTAAGTGTCTTTCAAAAGTAACATAACGTCTTGAAATGCATGACAGTTCACTTCGTCTGTGTTTCATACGAAAGGAAAAGTTAGAGAGCCTTAGGAGTAAAGACAAAAAGTGATGGTATTATGTTAAAAGATTACATCAAAAAAAGAGGACATTTTGAATGCGACGGAAAAGAAATAAAGCAGAATGTAAGGAACCCGAATGAAAAAGAAAGTGTGTGTTGTTCTTCAAATTAACGTCTATTGACATTAAGTGATATTAATAATAATAATGATAATAATAATAAATCGAATTTATATAGCACTATATCTTGTAAAAACAAATCAAAGCGCTTCCATTCAACCCACTCCTACACATGCAACTTACAATGATTAACAGTATAACAAATTTAAATGCACACAAACGCGCGCGCACACACACACACACACACACACACACACACACACACACACACACACACACACACACACACACACACACACACACACACACACACACACACACACACACACACACACAGGTTATATGCTTCAGCAGGGTGGTGGGAACTTAGGCCATTGAAGGCAAGGACAGACAATTATGGGATGAAACAGGAGGGAGGAAGTCTTAGGTTTGAAATAGGTATGTCTTGAGGCTGGATTTAAAAGTGTCGAAAGTAGGCTTTTCGCGAAGGGAGAGAGGGAGGTCATTCCAGATTGATGAACCAGAAACAGAGAAAGAGACACAAAAAGGCAAACAATTCAGAAAAAAGGTTAAGGAACTGTCTAACTACTGTAACCATAATACAATGAAAGAAATTGATTTACGTTTTGAATAACTGTATAGCTAATTAAACTACAACAGATCAAAAGATAATGTCATGTATTTCACGCCAAAAGAACACTGGGAAAAAAAGGTAACAGTTTCGAAAACTATACCATGGTGGGTAGAATGCCTCTGCTTCAAATCAATAAATGACATACTTACTTGTGCTATGGCAAATTACTAACACAACTCTCTTTCAACAGCAAAGCAATTTCACGAGCAATGTACAGTTATTCAAAACCTTATGCAAAGATCTCTCACGAATGGTGGGAAGGTGTTTTTTTTTAACACTTGACATTCGAAAAGAATATGAATGTTTGACATTGCCACCCCCCCCCCCACATACACTTTGTGTGTAATAATAATGTAACACATCACACAAAAAGAGTACTTTGTGTTGATTGTTACTAAGTATAGCAAGGAAGATGACTCCAATTTACTACAAGGGTGATTTTCTACCGGTGAATTATTTCCCTTGGGTTTAAATTGCCGCCTTTTTGCTAGCGTCCTTTTCCTCCCAGACGGTAGGGAGACGGTAGGGAGACGGTAGGGAGACAAGCGTCTTTGCTCGAGATGTTCCCCATTAAGGTACGGTTGCTCTTTTTAAGCTAACCTAACTTAATTTTGAGAAGGGTTTATGAGGCATTTGTCTAATTTTGTGTTTGAAGGTTTCAAGCTTGTGAATTTAGAAGTTATTATTTCGAGCAAGGGAGCAAGTGGCAAATTCGAACTTAGTCATTGTCTTTGTTGTACCAGGTTCGATTTGGGAAAGAATTTTGTTCAGTGAACAAAATGCTGAATACAACTAAGGTTTATCACTCGGTATAATATATGTGTGTAAAAGCCTAGTACAGTTTTGTAATGATTGTTATTATTAAGAATGCAAAATTATATTTTTTGTGAGGAATGACATAGTAATGTTTAAACAGGTGCAATGACTTGGGAATGTCGTTGGGGATTCATCAATTTAAATTAATGTGAGTTAATGTTTACAGTTTCATAGGATAGACCATCAGCTGTCCTCAAGTAAATGAAACATGTGTAAGACTAGTTATTGTATATGGTGATTTTAGTGGATACGTTTGATTTGTTGTGAGGTTAATTATTCTCATAAGAGTTGGGAAATAGGTAAGCTGAGAATACATTTTAAAGATTGGTTTTATTATGGCAAATTCTGGTTAGAGTTTCCGTTTTGCTGTGTGGGTCTTGTGATGATTGGTATCCCTGATCCTGTGATAGTGTTTGATTTTATGAAGAGATCAAATGGTTTATTGATTGTTCCTTTTATTTCAGGAACATCGCTAACGTC
>CM054151.1:5430956-5440956 GCA_028751875.1 Rapana venosa
TCTATCTATCTATCTATCTATCTATCTATCTATCTATCTATCTATCTATCTACCTACCTACCTACCTACCTACCTACCTACCTACCTACCTACCTACCTACCTATCTATCTATCTATCTATCTATCTATCTATCTATCTATCTATCGATCGATCTATCGATCGATCTATCGATCTATCGATCTATCGATCGATCGATCGATCGATCTACCTACGATCGATCTACCTACCTACCTACCTACCTACCTACCTACCTACCTACCTACCTACCTACCTATCTATCTATCTATCTATCTATCTATCTATCTATCTATCTATCTATCTATCTATCTATCTATCTATCTATCTATCTATCACTGAGACTCAGACACAGAGACATAGAGACAGAGACAGAGAGAGAGAGAGGACAACAGGAAAATATCGCTTCCCTTATAAAATAAAGAAAAAGAAACAACGCAACAAACAAGAAACATTATGAGATAATATAACAGAACACACTGATTACAATAACAAAACATAACAACCTTTATAACCATTTTGCACACCGAGCGAGATCAAAGTCTTTGATAAAAAATAGAGCACAACAAAGAACCCACTGTCTGGAAGGACATAGTTCATCACACTGATTACAACAATAACAAAAACATACAAACCTTCATAATCATTTTGGACTCTGTGCGTGATCAAAGTTATCTGACCTGTCGAAATCTTTCCACATTGCGTCTTTTCTACTTTTCAACTGAAGGTGAAAGTAAAGGTGCCCCATAACCTATGTGGTCGTAGGGGAACGAGGCATCAGAGACTTTACCTTATCCAGGGGCCAGCATGATGATGACAGCACCCATCTCCTCTCCCTCGCTGCTTTACCTTCCCTGACCCTAAAGAGGGCAGGTGTCCATTTACAGCTGCGTGAACTGGGGAACTGTACTGAAGCCAAAGTGCGCAAACGGTCACCCATCCAACTGGTAACCACGCTCAACTCTGCTTAACTTGGCTGGGGGAAAGCGAGTGCTCCGACCACTGAGCTATCCCTTTCCCAAACTGGAGGTAGCAAAGCGAAATGTCACTGCCAACCCTTATACCCGTTTTTCACTTCGTGCGTGTGTTGCAACCATTTCACTAAAGGTCAGATATGCTTTGCCCTGCAATATTCTGAAATGACGAGATAGAAGACAAGAACAAGACAAGCAAGGTTAGAGACTAGAGAACTCGTGGCTTAGTGGTTAGGTGTGAAACTTCTACGTAGGACTCCAGGTTTCTTTCTGTCCCAACACTCACACAAATGAGTGAAAATGCGTTCCGCTGCTGTTAAAGCGCCTGGGTGACAAGTCTATCCTAACACATCCGATTTCGGTGTGGGAGAGAAGTGTTATTTTTGTCAAGTCTTTCTGGAGAAAAAGGGCAGGGGAATAGACCAAGAAGGCAGAAAATAGATTATTAGGGAGGTGACAGGAAGGAAAGGAGCAAGGCAGAAACAAAGAGAGGGATAGAAAAGAGGGAATTCTTAGTAGAGAATTTCTAGAAGGTGGGGATGTTATTTACGTTGGCATCCCAACATTGGGAGGGGGGGATCCTGCAATGTTTTGATCTTCATTCCAGGTCTCCTTTAAAAATGATAATTATGGATGGAATTTCTATAGCAATATCAATCAAAGCACTTGTATTTAAAATCATTCATACGCATGCAACCGTCCACGAATAATAGCATTAAAGCAGACATCAGATTTACACACACACACGCACGCACACACACACACACGCACGCACGCACGCACGCACGCACACAAACACACACACACACGCACGCACGCACGCACACACACACACGCACGCACTCGCGCGCACGCACGCACACACGCACACACACTCACGCACACGCACGCACGCACACGGGACGGGATAGCCTAGTGGTTAGAACATTGCGCTCGCAATCTGACGACCCGGGCTCGATTCCCGTTCAAGGGGATATTTTCCCCTGGAGTAACTTCACTCTCCCCAAAAGTCCTTCGGATGAGACTATAAATCGAGGCCCCGTGTGCGAACGCACGCAGAACATCTTGCGCACACGTTAAAACCTGTTCCGCTTGTCGTAAGAGTAGGCCATTGTGTGCCGGTGGGAACAGATGACAGAATTCACAAAACCGCATACACACGGGGACTGGATGTAAAAATGCACATAAGTGCTTATTCCATTATCCTCGATATAAAAGAATAAAATAAAATAAATAAATAAACGCACGTACGTACGCACGCACACACTGTACTTTTGATATTTACAAGTTCTGGCGAATGAGGCGTAGAACGGAATGTCCTGGTCTATAAACCAGCGGAAAAAAAGGAGACAGAAGAATAGCGCAGGCTCCATTTAATGGTACCAAATTTAAAGCACTATTTAGCTTGCCCGACCGTATATGATATTGCAATCTATTTATTTATTTATTTATTGTATTTATTCTGTTATTCTTTTATATCGAGGATAGTGGAATAAGCACTCATGTGCTTTTTTACAATTAGGCCCCGTGTGTATGCGGTTTTGTTAATTTTTTTTTTGTTTTTGGTTTTTTTTTGCTGCCTCATCTTCTGTGACGTCCCCCGTCCTGCTGTTCCCACGCCGCTCATTCCAATCTCCCCGCCACAACCATACCCAGATTTGTTATGTCTCATCCTCAGAGTCGGAGGTCCACAGGGAGCCAATCACTATCAGGCCGCCGTGGGGCCACCAGCCAGAGGGGCCCTGCACTGCTGCTGGGTCACTTTGGCGGTGTTCAGTGGTGCCTGTTCTGAGCTAACATACGCAGGACACCACCTACTAAGCCCCCTACTAACGACAGTATTAGCTCAGTCGCGGAGCCAGACTGAGTGAGTTGCCCACCCGAGGTGGCAACCACCACAACGTCCATCCAAAGACCGTCCCCCGCGAACCTCCAACCCCAAAGGCTTTGACACAAACTCACCACAGGCACAGAAGTGTATGGGCAAACCGAATCTGAGGTCACCATGAGACCAGAGAAACTGGGACCACCGAATCAGAGGCAATTTTTTTAATTGCATGATGATCAATGACAATGAGGATGACGTAATTATGCTGCTGTGGAAGTGCATATGCTTTGAGACTACTTGACAGGGTTGCACTCTACGCTTACTATCATAATATATCCCGGCGTCAACCGGGACCGAGAGATACAGACACCTGCAGTGTTGGTCAGGTAATTTGAGCAACACTCTCAAACTCGCATCCGTTAAGTGGATGAAGCTCGACTGTGTGGTCCCAGTCTTCCCACTGAGCCCACAGCACACTCACTCTGGGTAGGAGCCGGCCGGAGTCCGAAAAATCCCTATGACTCTTATGGGAATCGAACCCGCGACCTTCCAGTCCGTAACCCAAGGCGCTAACCACTGCGCTATGGCGGCTGGTAGGTTTTGTTAATTTTTGTCATCTGTTCCCACCGGCACACAGTGGCCTACTCTTACGAAAAGCGGAACAGGATTTAACGTGTGCGCAAGATGTTCTGCGTGCGTTCTCACACGGGGCCTCGGTTTATAGTCTCATCCGAAGGACTTTTGGGGAGAGTGGAGTCTGCACTGATGTTAACTCCTGGGGAAAATATCCCCTTGAACGGGGATCGAACCCGGGTCGTCAGATTGCGAGCGCAATGTTCTAACCACTAGGCTATCCCGTCCCCGTGAATATGCACGTGACACTTGTGTTCGTGCTTGCTTATCTAAAACAATGAATAATTTGATTTTGTGAACATCTCACACTGGGTTTAAATACTTTTAATGATGATCTGAAACTATTCTCAAATCGAGATTTTAAGAACTTGTTATGAAAAGTCCTTCGAATGAGACTATAAACCGATGTCCCGCGTGGAAACACTCGCAGAACATCTTCCGCACACGTTAAAACCTGTTCCACTTTCGGAAGAGTAGGGCATTGTGTGCGGTGGGAACGGATGACAAATCTACAAAACTACATAGACACGGGGACTGGCTGTAAAAAGCACAAGAGTACTTATTCTATTATCCTCGAAATAAAAGAAAAATATATTTAAGAAAGAGAAATATAAAATAAAACAACAAAAACAACATTTTGCAGTTGCAAAATGAGAGCCAGATTTTTATGAGAATGGTTATATAAATTCCGAGCTTCTAATACTAACATGTTATTACACAATGTTCCCATTATCTAACTGTCGCACTCCAGAGAAGTTACCTGTTATTATACAATCACGCCAATTCTCTGAATAGTGCTACAGAGATACCAGCCTAATAATGTAGGGACATACAAAACAAGTGGATGGAATTTTGCCCTCAGGGGGTTATGTGACACAGGTATGCAACTGCAAAACGGCCTGTTGTCTCCGTGTGTGTGCGTGTGTCTGTGTGTGTGTGTGTGTGTGTGTGTGTGTTTGTTTGTTTATTTTATTATTTATTTATTCTTTTATATCGAGGATAATGGAATAAGCGTTTATGTGCTTTTTTACATCCAGTCCCTGTGTGTATGCGGATTTGTAAATTTTGTCATCTGTTCCCACAGGCACACAGTGGCCTACTCTTACGAAAAGCGGAACAGGATTTAACGTGTGCGCAAGATGTTCTGCGTGCGTTCGCACACGGGGCCTCGATTTATAGTCTCATCCAAAGGACTTTTAGAGAGAGTGGAGTCTGCACTAATGTTAACTCCAGAGGAAAATATCCCCTTGAACGGGAATCGAACCCGGGTCGTCAGATTGCGAACGCAATGTTCTGACCACTAGGTTAGTCCGTACCCCTGTGTGTGTGTGTGTGTGTGTGTGTGTGTGTGTGTGTGCTGATTCTCCAGAACTGGTGTTTGTTGACAGTGTGTGTGTCCCTGAGGCCTAGTTAGTCAGGCCCCACCTCAGCTTGTCTCTCCTCTTCCTCTGTGTCTGTCTACATGTTCACATTGACGTAACGTGCATGCTTGAGTGCACTGGTACCCCGCTAACACAGATAAAGTCACCTACAGACACTCGTGATTACATACACGCACTCATAAAGGCACACAAAGACACACACGCGCGCACATATACACAGATACATACATACATGCATACATGCATGCATACATACATACATGCATTCATACATACATGCATACATTCATGCATGCATGCATACATATATACATACCTCCCTCCCTCCATCCATCCATCCATCCATCCATCCATCCATCCCATCCATCCATCCATATATACTTCCATCCATCCATCCATCCATCCATCCATCCATCCATCCATCCATCCATCCATCCATCCATCCATCCATACTTCCATCCATCCATTCATCCATACAAATATACATACATACATGCCTACATACACACATACATTATACATACATACATTCATGCATACATACATACATACATACATACATACATACATACATACATGCATGCATGCATGCATACATACATACATACATACATACATACATACATACATACATACATACATACATACATACATACATACATACATACATACACACACTCAAACACACACAATGACAATAAGTTTACTGACCTCTTTTTGTTGACTTTGAAAAAGCATTTATTGTGATCAACCATTATTTGTTATTGCGCAAATTAGAATTGTACAAACGGCCACCTGAAGTTATCTAACTACTAGAAATTTTTCTGTCTAATAGGCAGCAGCTTGTATATGTACATAATCAAACATCAGAATTACTACCCATTAGACATGGGGTACCACAAGGCTCAGTATTGGGACCCCTCTTGTTTTCAGTCTACGTAAATGAGTTACCCTGTTTTATTAAATGTAGCTGTGGAATGTTTGCTGAGATACCACTCTCCTTTGTAGTGATTCAAACTCCTACAGGTTAGCTCGCAAACTTCAATACAGTATTGACAGATTGATTATTTGGACTCAATTAAACCACATGTCCTTAAATGCACAAAAAACCAAAGTGTATGTATGTGTCAGCAAGACAGTAAAGGCAAAAAATGACAGACAAATTTCAACCTCTGTTATTGAATAACGGAATAGTTGAAGAAGTTGACTATCAAAATATTAGGTGTCACCATTGACAGAAATATGACTTGGACTGATCACATAATGTCACTAGGTAAACGCCTAGCTTACAGGCGTCTTCAATTATCCAAAATAAGACACTTTCTAATTAATCATTCTCGAAAACTATTTTTTTTGTGGTCACATTTTGCCTATTATTGACTATGCGTCAACTATTTGGGATACCTGCAGTAGAACGAACTTAAAAGTCATTCATTGTTTATATAAACGAGCAGTAAAACTTGAATTGTTAAAAAGAAGCACCCTGACAATTGAAGATTATAAGCAAATAAATGTTCTGACATTTCGAAACCGACTCTTATTTAAAAAAGCTGTGTTTATGCAAAAAGTTGTTAAATCAAAATGCACCTCCGAAGATTACCAAAACTTTCAAAATTAACCAACATAGACACAACCATTTGCTAACATTCCAAGACCCAGAAATAACCTATATAAATCGAGCCTCTTGTATTCAGGCAGTGACCTATGGAATAAGCTCCCAAAAATTTTGAAATGTCTTAAAAGCAAAGTTTAGTATAAAACACATCTAAAAAGATATCTCATGAATAAAAGTTCAGAGGACGACTTGTAAACTTATACATTCATATCCACTTACGTATCATCCTGAACTGTTTCGCTTGAACATGTATATATTGGGTTTTTTGTAGCAAATAAAATCATTATAATGTTGCATGTAGCATGTGTGCTGGGGTGGAGTGATTAAAGTGTCAGTGACATTATTCTTGTCATTAAAATCTGATATGACTCAAGTTTATATATTTATATAGAGTACATGTATAAGTATTGATATTTATGTTGAGTACATGTATAAGTTGATATAATATTAGAAACGGACATGCTTTGGATCTGGTCTGTGTGTGTGTGTGTTTGTGTGTGTGTGTGTGTGTGTGTGTGTGCACGTGTGTGGGTGCGTGTGTGTTTTGTTGATTTGGTTCGGTTTTGGAATTTTACTTTATTGTTGTTTTGGGCTTTATTGTTTTTGTGTTACACAAAATAATGTTGGTTTGTTTTATTTTGTAACTGTTTACTTTCTTTTTCATTGTGTTAGATGACTTAAATTATGATTGCTGATGTTAGCATTGATGGGCGGTTTTATATTTCCTGAATTTATTCTTTTGATGGAAGGATTAACGTAGTTTTTGCATAAATCAAAAAACGCACCCACATGCGTGTATATGACTAGGAGAGAGGGAGGGAATGGATGTCTTTGTTTTAATTGTTTGCTCTGAATCCAATGTCCGTTTGGGATGTTTCTTGTTTTTACTTTATATATGAGTATAATTATGCGAAGTAAAAGAAAGCAATAGAAGGAATGGGTGTGGTATGAAGAGAACAGTGATGATGACTACAGGCAGCAATATAAACATTATTGTACCTAGGAGATCCAAAAACGTCTATGACAATAAAAGAAAACGAAGACAGCCCGAAATAAACACAAAAGGTCTACATCCTCCAAACTTGGTGCGCCTTCCTTCCACATCACACACACACACACACACACACACACACACACACACACACACACACACACACAACACACACACACACACACACACACACACACACACAGAGCACGAACACACACACACACACATACACACACACACACTCACTCACACACACTTTCTTGTCCTCCAGCATTGGCCTATTATCCTATTATTAACCTATTTTTTCCGCCTAGGTCTTTGTTCTTTCTTTCTCTGCTTCTGAAGTTGCATTTTCTCGCAGCTCTCAGAAGATGTTAACAATTGGCTGTTAATAAAAAGTGTTTGAAACAAATAAGCTGTGACTGGCCTCTGGCAAAAAGCCTGATGTGTATAAATACAGGTGTTTCCTTGGCCTGTCCTGTTTCCACCTGGTCTGAGGTTTGGACTTTAAGGTAAGCAGACTACTGAGTTAACTCATTGGCACCGTGTCGTGTCTATTCTACGACACTTAACTACAGTTTATTTCAAGTAAGTGTAGGTATCCATCAGCTAGTCTGCTTCTTTGATACATGACTGAGAGACTGTCATCTGGTTGAGATAGGTTCTTCTTCTTCAAGAATTGCGAACAAGAAGAAGAAGAATAAAACTGTTTAAAATTGACAGACTGTTTAAGGTTTATAGAAGACGTAATTGTTGCACAACACTTTGCCTTTACTTCTGTTAAAGATGGACATTTCGGTTGCAGTTGGACAACAGTAGGATACACTTTGATTTGTAGAGGAAGTGGATAGGGGTTAAACCCCTTTGTAGCTCTTGGGTTAAACTGATGTTTTTGAGAGACCAGTATTTTTTTTCAAAGATTTTGAAAAAGGACAGCTTTCTTTTTATACTTCATAGACGTGCTTTTACGCTGACGCATTATCGTAACAAATTGCAACACAATTTTTGACATTTTTTTGTCGAAATGGGTTTTTCTGAAAGACTAGATTTTTTCAAAGTTTTTGAAAGAGCGCAACGTTATTTTTTTTTACTTAAAATGTTCGCTTTTAAACTGACGCATTATCATAACAAACTTGTACTTATTTGGACATTCTTTTCATCCAAACCTGTGTCATATTTTACAGATGAATAGCTCCTGAAGAGTATTAAGTCTACTTAATAAATCAAGCAACTTTTCAACACTTTAATGAAAAGACTTCTTATTTATTTATTTTAATCTTTTATTTCGAGGATAATGGAATAAGCACTCATGTGTTTTTTACATCCATGCCCGCAAGTATGCAGTTTTGTAAAATTTTGTCATCCGTTCCCACCGGCACACAATGGCCTACTCTTCCGAAGAGCGGAACGAGTTTTAACGTGTGCTCAAGACGTTCTGCGTGCATTCGCACACGGAATTTCGGTTTATAGTTTCATCTGAAGGACTGTTTGGAGGAGTGGACTCGGCACTGATGTTAACTCCAGAGGAAAAATCCTCTTCAAACAAAACGTCCTTGTTTGTGTGTAAAATAATAAAAAGTATTACAACACTCGACGAACGCTATCACCAAATGGTTAAGACCGCTAATCCCATGGGTCCATGAAGTCGTGGGTTTGAATCTCTGCAGCATTTGGTCAACTTCAACCGCAAACCTGCCAGTGCCTTAACTCTCTTCGTGTATATACACATGCAGAAGATCAAATATGCACGTTAAGGATCCCACCATTCATGTCAGTGTTCGGTGGGTTACGTTATGGAAACACGAACTTACCCAGCATACATCCCCAAAGTCGGAATGCGGCTACCTTCATGATGGGCAAAAAACCGGCCACATACGCAAAATCTCATCATTGGTGAACCTCGGAGCTCTAGCCGAGGAACGAAAAAATGTTCAGTGAAATTAAGTTCAGTTTTTGACCCCAATGTCCCACCATAAAGTGTCAAGTAGTTTCTTTACACTTCAAACATTTTTGATCGGAATTGAAATGGATGTTTTCATGCAATGTCACATACTATGAATGTCACAATCAGTCCTATTATTCCCTTTGTGTGTGAAAAGATACAATTTTGTTGTGTCTATCAGGAAGTTCTAATAGTGTGTTTTTGGTTTACTTTATCTGTGTATGTGCGCATATAGGAGCGCACGTGCGCACGCGTTTTTGCAAGCTCTCATTAGCTTGTGCTTGCAGGCAAAATGTGCGGCAAATGTCTGCGTATTTTTCATGCATTTGTGTGTGTGTGTGTGTGTTTGTGTGTGTGTATATATATGTGTGTGTGTATGATCTGGTGCTCGTGGAGATCAAATCAGTGTTATTATTTAGCCGTATTTTTGTTGTTTTTGGTGAAGGTGGTGGTAGTGGTGATGATGATGGTGATGATGTGTGTGTGTGTGTGTGTGTGTTTGTGTGCGTGTGTGTATGTGTGAGAGACAGACAGACAGACAGAGAATGTGTGTGTGTGTATGTGTGTCTGTGTGTGAAGTTAAATCAAAATTTTATTTCCAGATGGTACATTGAATAAG
>CM054151.1:5445956-5456565 GCA_028751875.1 Rapana venosa
ATAAACTGTATACTTTATACCTACAGAATTATATTTCACAAGATGTACAAACTGTATAAACAGATTTGAAAACAAACTGATTGATATTTCACAAGATGTATAAACTTTGAAAACAGATTATAAAACAAAATGATTGATATTTCACAAAATGTATAAACTGTATAAAGAGATGTTAAGCAAAATGATTGATATTTCACAAGATGCATAAACTGCACACTGTACACCCACAGACTGATATTTCACAAGATGTATAAACTGTATACTTTATACCTACAGATTGATATTTCACAAGATAAATAAACTGTATACTTTATACCTACAGACTGAGAGTTCACAAGATAAATAAACTGTATACTTTATACCTACAGACTGAGAGTTCACAAGATGTATAAACTGTACACTTTATACCTACAGGTTTATATTTCACAAGATGTATAAACTGTATACTTTATACCTAAAGATTGATATTTCACAAGATAAATAAACTGTATACTTTATACCTACAGACTGAGAGTTCACAAGATGTATAAACTGTACACTTTATACCTACAGGTTGATATTCCACAAGATGTATAAACTGCACACTGTATACCCACAGATCGATATTCCACAAGATGTATCAACTGCACACTTTACACCCACAGATTGATATTCCACAAGATGTATAAACTGCACACTTTAAACCCACAGATCGATATTCCACAAGATGTATAAACTGCACACTGTACACACACAGATCGATATTTCAGATGTATAAACTGTACACTGTACACCCACAGATTGATATTCCTTATGATGTATAAACTGTACACTGTACACCCACAGATCGATATTTCACAAGATACATAAACTGTATACTTTATACCCACAGATCGATATTTCACATGATGTAAACCCACAGATTGATATTCCACAAGATGTATTAAGTGTATACTATATACCTAAAGATTGATATTTCACAAGATGCATAAACTGTACACTGTACACCCACAGATCGATATGCCACAAGATGTACAAACTGCACACTGTACACCCACAGATCGATATTTCACAAGATGTATCAACTGTACACTGTACACCCACAGATCGATATTTCACACGATGTATACACTGTACACCCACAGATACGCCGAAAGGGCGGCCGGCCCCCAAATCGTACCCTCGGAAATCACAGGGCGGCTCCATCGCGGCCATTTCCCAACCACGCCAACAACATCCGCCCCTGTGGGCATGGGCGGTCACCGCTGTGCTGAACGGAGTGGAGTCCGCACTCGCCACAACGTACGGCCTGAAGATGGCGGCCAGCAGCAGCGCCCTCTACCACGCCACAGAGGACCTGCCCTTTCCTGACGTGCCCCCGGCTGTTCTGCAGAAGGACACCATTGAAGAGCAGGTCAGGGGCATGAACTCTGACTTTCGTTAATTTTGGAAGATCATTTTTTTTTTGGTTTGTTTCTTTATGTTGAAGTTATTCATGTACTGCAGAAGGAAACGATTGAGGAGCAGGTCAGGGGCCTTAACTCTGACTTTCGTTAATTTTGGGAGATTAATTTTTTTTTGTTCGTTTTTTATTTTTGAAGTTATTCATGTACTAGAAGGAAACGTTTGAAGAGCGGTCAGGGGCCTTAATCGGACTTTTTTTGGGGGGGGGGGAAGATAAATTTTTTTTTGTTCGTTCTTTATGTTGAAGTATTCATGTCTGCAGAAGGAAACGATTAGGAAAGGTCAGGGCCTAACTCTGACTTTTATTTGGGGGAAGATCAATTTTTGTTTTCGTTTCTTTATGTTGAAATTTATTCATGTCTGCGAAGGAAACGTTGAAGAGCAGTAGGGGCCTTAACTCTGATTGTTATTTGTATGAATGATTTTTTTTTAGTATAACTTCTTGCTTTTGATTTTTTGTTGCGTTCGTAACAATTTTTTAAAAACAGGAGGGCCGGACCAGAGTGGAGAATTTTGTTGTCCTACGTCAATAAGAGCTTGTTGAGGGTTCTTTTGTAATATATCACAGCTGTCAGTTGGCCAGTTTTCAGCGGCTCTAAACTGCTTCCTTTCCACCCAGTCCACTGGTGCTGATTTAGCAGTAATCGACCACACTGGACCCTTGTAGGGGAAAGGGGGCAACTAATTTTGTTTGGCAGCCATTTTGGATTGTTTCCATGGAACATGCTAAAAATGATTAATTTATAGATGTTTACATTGTAAAGTGAGCCCTTTCAAATATGTAAATTTTTAACATGA
The DNA here is from genome assembly GCA_028751875.1 of Rapana venosa. Taxonomy (NCBI): domain Eukaryota; kingdom Metazoa; phylum Mollusca; class Gastropoda; order Neogastropoda; family Muricidae; genus Rapana; species Rapana venosa. Next base: position 5,448,198 of record CM054151.1, read on the forward strand.
CTTGTAACAAAATTTCTCAGTTTGTCCATGTCCACCTTACAGTGACTCTATTCAGAGCTCCTGACTTCTAGCAAATAGGGTATGGAACGCACATGAACATTGGATGGAAAAGGCTGTCCTACAGGGAACAGTACAAGGAGGAAGACGAAGAGGCAGCAAGAAAAGATGGGAGCCAACATCAGAGTGGATTGGGCCCTTGAGTGGAAGGGACTTGCCTTCAGAAATTTGAAAACCCAAGAGGAGGAAGCTGGTTATAAATTTTCAGTGGTGCCCTAAGGGTCTACAAGATTTAAACGTTAGGTGAATTAAAGTAAGATGTATCAAATGTGTGTATAAAGACGGGAAAGGCCAGTGTACAGAACATCGTTTTCCCTAAGCCAATTTAAAGCCCATTGAGCGGGGGGCCCCCAAGTAGATGGGGGGACCGTTTGGCGCCCTTGGCTTCCGTACAGTCCCCAGTTCACCCAGCTGTGAATAGGTATGCTCTTTAGGGTCAGGGAAGGTAAAGAGCGGGAGGGGAAAGATGGACCCCGCCCTCAATATGCTGTCTGGAGAAGCTGAGGTCTCTGAGGGCCTCTTTCCCCCTCGACCACAAAAGGTTATGGATACTTTTCCTTACCTTTTTACCGTGTCTAACAGATTAGGGGAGATGCGGGAATGGTTCCCAAAGTTTGGGAAAGGGGACGAGGACCCATTCGTGTGGGGATACCGGAAGTACTTCGGCCGTGCTGGTTTCCCCTGAGGGCTGGACTCTGGATGACACGCTGAAGGCCCTTCAGAGTGATCGTCACTTCTGCGTGACTCCTGGTTGGCACTTCGGGTGAGCGCCATTCCCTTCCTTCTCTTCCTCCTCCTCCCCTCCTCCCCCTCTCCTCCTTCTTCTTTTTCCCTTTTCTTCTTTTTTCCTTCTTTTTTTTCCTTCTTCTTTTCTTCGCGCTGCTTCGTGTGCTCTGTTCTGTTGTTCTTGTTTTGTTCTCTTGTTCTTGTTCTTCTGCTTTTTTCCCTTTTTTTCTCTTCTTCTTCTTTCTTCTTCTTCTTCTCTTCTTTTTCTTTTCTTTCTTCTTCGTTCTAATTCTTCTTCTTCTTCGTCGTTGTTGTCGTCTTTCGAAATTCGAACAACTATTTTTTTGTTATAGGAAGGAAAATCATCTCGTTCTCGTTAAGTTCTGAAAAATCAGGTCAGTCATTCCATTTGGCAAAGAGAGATTATTATTTTTATCTTTGGAAAAAAAGGCAGGGGATGGACCAAAAAGGCAAAATAGACAAGGGAGGTGCAGGAAGAAAGGGAAAGGTAAACCAAAGCAAAAGAAAGAACAAGGAATGTCAAAGCACAGAATGTCCAAAGGTGGGGGAGGGCTGTTTATATGACAGACCCTGGCATCAGACAGGGAAAAAGCCCAGCTAACATGGATATTATGGTGGTTGCTTGTTTTTGTTGTTCCCCTGGTGTTGGGTATTTCAGGCTTAAGGGGAGGGCGGGACAGCGGTGGTTAGAGCGATGTCGTTTTGCTTGGTAATCTGTTTTGACCCGGGTTCGAATCCCTTTTCAAGGGGATTTTACCTTGGAGTTTACCCCGTGGGCGACTTTACTTCCCCAATAAGTCTTTGGGACAAGCTGCGTGGCGTAGTGGTTAGCCCTTTGGGGTTACGACTGAGTCGCGGGTTTCGATCCATTAAGGTCATAGGGTTTTTTCCCGGACTCCGGCCCGGGCTCCCTCCCCAGAGTGAGTGTGCTGTGGGTCAGTTGTAAGGACTGGGACCAAAACAGTCGAGCTTCATCCATTTAACGGATGCGAGTTTGAGAGTTTTGGGCCTCAAATTCCCTGACCAACATGCAGGTGTCTGTATCTTCGGGCTCAGTTGAGCTGGATATATTATGCAGTAAATCGAGAGTAAACCCTGTCAAGTATTTCTCAAAGCATATGCACTTCCTGGAGCATCATTACGTCATCCTCATTGTCTTGATCATCATGAAATTAAAAAAATTGCCTCTGATTCGTGAGCCCTTTAGTTGCTTTTGGTCTCATGGTGACCTAAAAATCTGTTTGCCCTACTACTTTGTACCTTTTGGTGAAATTTGTGTAAAATTTGTGACCTTGGGTTTTGGGAGGTTGGGGAGGGTCTTAAAAAGGGAGTTTGGTGGTTGCCACTCGGATGGGAACTCATCTTTGCTCCGCGACAGCTAATTCTGTCATTGTAGGGGGCTTAGTGGGGTTTGTACTGTTTTAGGGTTGCTAGAACAGGCACACTGAACTCCACCAAAGTGACCCAGCAGCTGTGCAGGACCCCTCTGGCTGGTGGTCCCACGGAGGCCTGATAGTGACGGGCTTCCTGTGGACCTCCGACCCTGGGGATGAGACGTAACAAATCTGGGTATGGCTGTGGCGGGGCGATTGGAATGAGCGGCATGGGAACAGCAGGACGGGGGACGTCACAGAAGATGAGGCAGCAAAAAAAAGTCATATGGATGAGACCGAGGTTCCTTGTGCGAACGGACGCGGAACGTCTCGCGAACATGTTAAAACCTGTTGTACTTTTTAAAGAGTAGGCTATTGTGTCTAATAGGAACAGATGACAAAATTTACAATACCGCATACACACGGGGACCGGATGTAGAAAAGCACATGTATGCTTATTCCATTATCCTCGATTCAAGAGAGTAAGTAGATATGATATATGATAATGATAAGAGCACTAAGCATCATCATGAAGATTACATGTATTCTGTCCACCAGTCATCATAATACTTATGATGTTTGTTTAACACGATATAAGCTTGTTGTTGCTATGCTGCAGACGACTATTATCGTTCGTGTTATATGTAATATGCTCTGTTCAATAAAACCTGTTTAAATCAGATATTTCATGCACGGGGACGGGATAGCTCATTGATCAGAGCACTCGATTTCCCCCAGACGATGTTAAGCAGCATCGAGTGTGGCTACCACTTGGATGGGTAACCGTTTGCGCGCCTTGGCTTCAGTACAGTCCCCAGTTAACCCATCTGTCAATGGGTACCTGCCTCTTTAGGGTCAGGGAAGGTAAAGCAGCGAGGGAGAGGAGATGGGCGCCGCCCTCAATATGCTGGCCCCTAGAGAAGTTGAGGTCTCTGACGCTCGCTCCCCTACCTTTCTACCGTTATTTTATGCACACTTTTCCAATACGCATCTGTATGAACGCACCACATACTTTTGTAAAGGGGTCCCATAACCTATGAGGTCGTAGGGGAGCGAGGCGTCAGAGACCTCACTTCTCTAGGGGCTAGCATATTGAGGGCGGCACCCATCTCCTCTCCCTCGCTGCTTTACCTTCTCTGACCCTAAAGAGGGCAGGTACCCATTTACAGCTGGGGGAACTGGGGAACTATACTGAAACCAAGGCGCGCAAACGGTCACCCATCCAACTGGTAACCACGCTCAACGATTACTTACTTATTTAGGCCCATCACTCCCCCTGGAGCATAGGCCGCCGACAACAGTATGCCAGAGTCCTCTGTCCTGGGCTATTCTCTCCAGCTGTCTCCAGGTATATCCCATCTTCCTGGTTTCTGCCTCAAGGTCGCGTCGCCAGGTGTTTCTTGGCCTTCCTCTTTTTCGTTTTCCCTGGGGGTTCCATGATAGTGCCTGCCTTGTGATTTTGCTGGATGGCTTTCTCAGGGTGTGCCCGATCCATCCCCATCTCTTGCGCCGGATCTCATTCTTGGCTGGCAGCTGGTTGGTACGTTGCCACAGGTCTGCGTTGCTGATTTGGGGTCGGGCCAGTGGATCTGGAGGATTCGTCTCAGGCAGCTGTTGATGAAGGTTGACTTTATTGTGTGGTCTTTGTTGGTCTCCAATGTCTCCGCCATATAGTAGATGACTTGACGTTGGAGTTTTAACAGCTGATCTTTGTGCGGTCGACACCACTTGGAGCTCAGATGTTCTTCGCTGCAGTACCTGCCCTCGCCTTGCAATTCTTGCTTTTTCGTTAGCGTCTTTCCGCCCTGCATTTAATGATGCTACCCAGGTACTTGAATGTCTTCACTTCTTCCAGCTCCTCCCCATTTAGTGTGACTTTGGGTCCTCATACTGCGTTGATCTTGAGAATTTTGGATTTGCCTTCATGGATCTTGAGACAACTTGTAATGAGGTGGCTGCTAGTTCTGTAGTCTTGTCCTGCATCTGTTGGCGGCTGGGGAAGGGAGGGCCCGGTCGTTGCAAAGTCGAGATCATCCAGCTGGTCCCCCAGTGTCCACTGGATTCCATTTCTTCTGTATGCCGTTGAAGTCTTCATGGTCCAATCGGTCGGCAGGGGAAGAGGAAAGGTGACAGGGGACAGCCTTGTCTGGGCTCCGGTCTTCACCTCAAAGCTGTTTGTGAGTTGTTCCCCCCATGGACCACCCGGGGGGTCATTCTTTCATAGGAGTTCTTGATCAAGTTGACCAGTTTGGTTGGCACTCCATGGTGGCGAAGCAATTTCCAGAGGGTTTGCGGTCCACACTGTCGAATGCTTTCTCATAAACAACAAATTGATGTATAAAGATAAATTCCACTCTAAAGATTGCTCAACGATGATGCGCAAGGTGGCAATCTGATCTACGCATGATCTGTTCTGGCGGGAAGCCGGCTGCTGGTCTGGAAGAGAGGGTCGACTGCATTTTTCATTCTCTCGAGGAGGATCCTGTTAAAGACTTTTCCTGGCCCGACAGAAGCATTATCCCTCTATAGTTGGCACATTTTCTGAGGTTTTCCTTTCTTGGGTAGCTTGATGAGGTAGCCCTCCTTCCAGTCTGAAGGTACTTCCTCCCCTTCCCAAATCTTCCCCAAAAAGAGGGTACAGCATCTCTACTGTGGTCTCCAGGTCTGCCTTGAGTGCTTTGCTGGGATGTTGTCCGGTTCGCTGCCTTGCCATTTCTCAGCATTTTGATTTGGGTTTCCCGGGTCTCCCCTGGTGGTTGCTCACAGTTGATGTCTAGGTCTCTATCAGCAGGGTCGATGTTTCCGGGGGGGTTTTAAGGGACGGTCTGTTTTAGGAGTTCCTCAAAGTGCTCTGCCCATCTGTTCAGTTGCCCCTCTGTTCCCAGGATTTGGGGTTTCCTTTCTTGTCTTTGATGGTCGCTCAGGCCTGCTGTACTTCCCCGAGAGTTTCTTAGTGGTGTCATACAGTAGCTTCTGTTGTTACTGGCGCTGCTTCCTCGGTTCCTCTGCCAGGCCGTCGATGTACTTGCGCTTGTTGTTTTTGCGCCCTCTTGACTTCTCTGTTGGCTTCTGTGAAGTCTGCTGTGCCTTGGCCTTTGCTGCTCTTGTCCGGCTGTTGTTTAAATGCTGCTTTCTTCTGCTTTCCCCTTCTCAATCTTGCCCCTTGTGACTGCCCATAACCATTCCTTCTGTTGGGCTCTTGGGGCCACTACTTCCTGACAAGTTGAGTCAGTGTCTCTTTCACTTTCTTCCACTGCTCTCGTTTTCAGTCTCTTCTTCAAGCAGTTCTTTTAGTACTTGGTACTTGTTGGTGAGGGACAGCTTTGAATTCTTATTTATTTTTTGGGTCTTTCGGCAGGCTGGTGTTGTACTTCTGCCTCTTTTGTTGTTACTTCCATCCTTTTCTTCTTCGCTTTGCTTCACCTGGCTCCCAAAAGGTGGTGGTCAGATGAAAACGTCTGCTCCTCTTTTCACCTTACATCCTTAGAGATCTCCTGAATTTTTTGGGCCCATGCAGATATGGTCGATCGGGTTCTCTTCACAGTTTTGGGTTTTTCCCGGGGGCCTTTTGTATTTCGGGGGGGAAAAATGCTGCCACCGATTACCAGAAGTCTGGCAAATCTTCGCCATTCTCATTCATCTCTCCAAATCGTGTTTTTCCCATCATTCCTCGCATCTCGTGTTGTCTTGCCCGATTTTGGCATTGAAATCACCCATGAGGATGTTTATATCTTTTTCTGGGTACTTGGCAATGACCGTTCTGCGTCTGTCGTAAAATGATCTTTGGCTTCTTCATCGCCGTCTTAGTTGGGCATAACACGGGAAATGATGTTCATTCTGATCTTCTTCTTAGTCCTGAAGGATGCCGCGATGATTCTTGATCTGTGTGGCTTCCCATTCCTATAGGGCTTGCTGCCAGGTCTTGACAAAAATTGAGCGCTACGCCTTCTGTGTGTGGGCGTTGTCTTCTTCATGGCCAGAATAAAGCAGCATCTCTCCAGTGAGCAGTTCCTTTGTCTGACGTGTCCAATTGGTCTCCCTGATGCCAAGCAATGTGAGGTTGTAGCTTTTCATCTCTGCTGCTACTTGTGTTGTTTTTCCCGTCTCATACATGGTCCTCACATTCCATGTTCCGACGTTGATGGTCCTGGTCGATAAAAGGGGGGTCGGCCTTGTGGCTTCCGTAGACTCACGGCTTTCATCACATGGCGTCATACATCCTCTTGGCGAGGACCCTTCCTCTCCCAGGGCAGTAGTCTCTTGGTCTGTTGTTGGCGTTTCTGTAGCAACCCCACCCCATAAAAACAAAGCTTGCTACAGAAGAAAACACGCTCCACGCTGGTCAAGGTTATTTAGCTGGGAAGGGAAAACCGAGTGCTCCAACCACTGAGCTATCTTCTGCCCTGAACTTCTCTTACAGGAACAGATTCGCTTCACGTCAGTGACGGGCAGCAAGAACTTTGAGGAGAACATCGCCTTCCTGCCCACGACTATGGTCCAGGGCAGCAACAGCAGCCTGCAGCTGGCCCAGTGGAACTACCGCATCCTGGCTCACCCCGTGCAGGGGCACCTGCTGCCTCTGTCGGCGCTGCAGCCCCTGGACCACCTGGCCAGCCGTCTGCCCAGAGGCCGGACCTTCAGCCAGCACCTCCAGTCCCGCGCCGCCAGGTTCCGAGTGACCTCCCCTGCAGACTACCAGAAGAATAGGTAGGTAGGGCTGGTGTGGGGGTGTTGGGTTTTTGGGAGGAGGGTTTGTTGTTTGTTGGGGGTGTTTTTTGGGGGATGGTTTTTTTTTGGGTGGGGTGAGGTGGGGGTGGGGGTGGATTTGGTTGGGGTGGGTTGGTGGGTGGGTTGAGGGGTTTGGGGGGGGTAGGTTGGTTGAGTGGTGTGGTGGGGTGGTTGAGTGGTGTGGTGGGGGTGAATTGGTTGGGGTAGGTTGGTGGGTGGGTTGTGGGTGGTTTGGGTGGGGGTGGGGTGGTTGAGTGGTGTGGTGGGGGTGAATGGTTGGGGTGGTTGGTGGGTGGGTTGTGGGTGGTTTGGGTGGGGGTGGGGTGGTTGAGTGGTGTGGTGTGGTGGGTTGGTTGAGTGGTGTGGTGGGGTGGGGTTGGTTGGTTGAGTGGTGTGATTGTGGTGGGTGGGTGGTGAGTGGTGGGGTGGGTTGGTTGAGTGGGTGTGGTGGGGAGGGTTGGTTGAGGTGGTTTGGGTGTGGTGGGTGGTTGAGGGTGGGGTGGGTTGGTTGAGTGGTGTGGTGGGGTGGGGTTGATTGGTTGAGTGGTTGTGGTGGGGTGGGTTGATTGAGTGGTGTGGTGGGGTGGTGTGATTGGTGAGTGGTGTGGTGGGTTGGTTGAGTGGTGTGGTGGGTTGGTTGAGTAGTAGGGTGGGTTGGGGTTGGTTGAGTGGTGTGGGGTTGGTTGGTGGTTTTGGTGGGTTGGTTGAGTGGTGGGGGGGTTGGTTGAGTGGTGTGGTGGGGTGGGTTGGTTGAGTGGTGTGGTGTGGTGGGGTTGGGTTGGTTGAGTGGTGGTGGTGGGATGGGTGGTTGAGTGGTGTGGTGTGGTGGTGGCGTGGTTGAGTGGTGTGGTGGGTTGGGTTGATTGAGTGGTGTGGGTGGGTTAGTTGAGTGGTGTTGTGTGGTGGGTGGTGTGGGTTAAGTGGTGTGTGGGGATGGGTTGGCTGAGTGGTTTGGGTGGAATGGTTGGTGAGTGGTTTGGGGGGGGTTGGTTGGTTGGGGGTGGTGGGGTGAGTGGTTGAGTGGTGGTGGGGGTGGTGGGTGGGGTTGAGTGGTGGTTGTGGGTGGTGGGTGGTGGGGTTGGGGGGTGGGGGTGGGTTGGTGGTGGTGTGGTGGGGGGGGTTGAGGGTGTGGTGGGTGGGGGTTTGGTTTAGTGGGTGGGGGGGGTGGGGGGGTGGGTTGAGTGGTGTGGTGGGTTTTTGAGGGTGTGGTGGGTGGGTGAGGGGGTGGGTGGGGGGGGTTGGTTGAGGGGTGGGTGGGGGGGTTGGGGGTGGGGGGGGGGGGGGGATGAGGGGTGGGGGTGGGGGGGTGGTTGGGGGTGGGGGGTGGGGGGGTTGGTGAGTGGGGTGGTGTGGGGGTGGGTGAGGGGTGGGGGGGTGGGGGGAAGGGTGGGTGGGGAGTGGTTGTTGGGGTGTGGGGGGATTGGGGTTTGGTGTTGGTTTTTGGGGGGTGGTGGGTTGGGGGT
>CM054151.1:5457065-5469565 GCA_028751875.1 Rapana venosa
CACAATCTAAACACAAAACATAACGGACACCTACACACATGTAATAACGCATCTAAACACATCCCATAACTCGACACTACACACATAGTAATATCACATTAAACACTTCAATAACGGGACACCCGACACACATGTATAAGCATCTAAACACAATCACATAATGAATCCCCTACACACACGGAATAACTCATCTGAAGACACCACATATCATTACACACATCGAATAACACATCTTAACCACATCACACTCAACACATCCCACATAACAGACACCTACACATGCAATAGGCATATAAAACCGATAATATAATGGACACCTACACAAATGGAATAACACATCAACATATAGGACTAACACATTGAGATAACAATCTAGAAAAAAAATAACATCTAAAACACATCACATAACGGACACCTACACACATGGAAGAACGCATCTAAACACATCACATAACAGGACCACATAATACAGGAATAACGCCTTTAACTAATTATATAATGGGACACTAAACACTGGAATAACACATTAATCTATAGGGACTACACATTGAATAAACATCTAGTACAGTTACATTTAACACATACATAACGGACACCTACACACAAGGAATAACGCATCTAAACAAATAATAACGACATCTAAAGACATCACATACTGAGGCCTACACACAAGGAAGTGCGCATCTTAAAACAAATCAAATAGCGGCAACTATACACAGGAATAACGCATCTAACACATCACTAAATGGGACACTAGACAAATGGAATAGCGCATTCTCAACCTCTATCACAAAGGACCATATACACACCATGGAAATGCGCATCTAATCACGCTCCATGATAAACACTACAACTCTCCTGGATCAACCGTCATTCTGAACCACTATATCATATCAGTAGACACAAAATCGAATAGACACATATTAACATGATCCACCTACCACCTACATAACGGACACGCCCTTACCCACATGATAGCGCATGTACAACACGCAACACATAACGGGACACCTACACACAGGGACTTTAAGCATCTAAACTCACATCACATAACCGTAAACCTCTCTCACACAAGGAATACAACGCATCTGAAGCACATCACATAATCGGAGACCTACACACTCGGAACTAAGTCAATCATCTGAACATCTATATGGGTGGTTTGTGTGGTCTGAGGCTATACGGCTGTTTGAGATTAAAGCTCGAAAAGTCCGGGTCTGAAGTGTGCGGCGGTTTTTACGTACCGTTTGGGACGTGAAATTTTCCCCCATCATTAGAACATGCGCTAGTGGTTGGTTCTGGCGCTAGTCTTTCGGATGAGACGATATAAAACCGATGGGGGTCCCGTGTGGGTTGTTACACGTAATTATTTGGTAGGCACGTAAAGAAACCCACACCGCGCAACAAGAGGAGTTGTCCCTGGCAAAAATTTCTTAGATAAAAATCGCCACTGTGATAGCGGAAACTAAAATACAGCTGCATGAAAAGAAAAAAAAGGGTAAAAGGGTGGCGCAGCGCTATAGTGGCGACTCGCGTTCTCCCGTCATCCCCGGGCGTCTGAGAGCAGCTCAAGAATTTCACGGATAGAAATCTGCATGGATCTTAAAGTGTATGAAATACAACTCTGAAGTCGCTTTCGATTTGTTGCTTTACAAGTGCTCTCGCGCTATATAAATTCCATTACATTATTATAATTTCATTAATATTATTATTATACACTATCAGACACTACATACGATCAAAGAACCTACACTTCGTAACACATCACAGCCTAACCACATCCAATAACGGGAACTATCACTTATGGAGATAAGCAACTATATCTCAGTATATAATGACACTCCTACACACATGGAATAACACATTACATATATAGGACATACACAATTGAAGAACACATATAAACACATCACATTTAATCCACATAACCATAAATGCGACCCCGCACACATCATGGGTTAATACATCTAAAACTACCTCTTCTTGAGCGAAGTGTCCTAACACACAAAAACTAAACCACATCTAACCATCACATAACGGGCACACTTACACATAGATGGAACGCATCTAAACACCACCACATAATGGACAACACTATACACGCATAGGATCATGCATCATAAACGCATCATATATCACACACCACACACAAGGAAGAAACACAATTCTCTGAACACATTGACTAACAATCCTAAACAACACATACTATTCCTGACATCTTCATACATGGAAATAAACCTAATACTCCGTTACATATATCTACGGGACACCTACACACATAAATAACACCTCTTAATACACGCACATGACGGAAACCTACAAAACATGGAATAACATCTAAACAAGACATCACCGCGATAACAGGACTACCTACACAATAGAAAGTAATTTCAGACACCTCACACGCACGGGAATCAAAAACGTTACTAAACGGCGCACAACCGGAGACTACTACACACTAATAGAACGATTCTTAACGCATAACACACATTGGATAAACGATCTCAAACACAAAACAAGCGCACACCTACACAAGGGTGAATACGCATCTAACATTTCCACATTATAAAACAACCTACACACATGGCTATAAAAGCATATAAACGCAATGCATACACTGACTACCCTACACACATGTATAGCGCCATCTAAAAGAAGACATAACGGTGACTGTGACACATAATGCGGAGAACTAACGCATTCTAAGAACATATCACAATTCATCACGGGACACCTATCAACAGGGAATAACTCACCTCTTGAAGAATAGACAGATCAGACCACACACATCGAATAAACATCTTACACCCTCACCACTAAAAATCACATAGACAGCTACATCTACACACATGCAATAGCGCTATCTAATACGAATATATAATGGGGACACTACACACATGGATATAACACTTCACATATAGGACAAACACATTTGAATAACACATTTCTAGAATCTACTTACTAGTCATCTAAACCACATCACATAACTGGACACCTAGAGACAATTGGAGAACGCTGACCTACGTTACATTAATACATAAAGCACGACACCCTTACACAACAGGGGAATAACGCATTCTTAACAATATATATGTTATGAGACACCGAAACGCATGGATCTAAACATCACATTAAGACATAACATTGCTAACACTCTAGAAAAATACATTCATCATATCAAATAACGGACACCTAAAACAGGAATAATGATCTAAACAAATCACATAACGGCATCATTTAAGAAGACATGCTAATTGACTCAAGCCCTAACACAACGAATTGCGACCTAAATCCAATTCTCCATTACAGATCACATCACTTAATTGGACACCTAGAAAAATGGAATGAGCGCATTCTCAAACATCAGCATTAACGGACACCCGACAACCATGGGAATAGTGCATGTAAAACACAACACTATAAGGACACCTAACACACATAGAACAAACGAACTAACTACACCACCAATACGCCCCCCCTGACATCTATGTCACACAGGGAATAAGCATCCTAAAACAATCACATTAACGAAACCTACACAATAAGGAATCAACGCATCTGAACACTCACATAATGGAGACCTACACCATCACGAATAATCAGATCTGAACCACATCTAATATCAGCACACCACATCAAATAAAACATCATCGTAAACTTCACACCTAAACACATTTCACTTAACGGAACTACACACGTTGGAACTATAGCATTCTAACATATTGTTATAATGGAAATCTACACAAATGGAATAACACCATTCACATAAAGGACATACACAATGTAAGAGCCTCCATTTTATGTTAAAAAAAACACATCACTATCTTCTTAACACATGTACTCGTAATGGACACCCGCTACTCACTTGGGTCAATGCATTCTAAACAATCTCAGAGACGAACACGTTCCTACTTGAATACACATAAATCTTAACACAGCTCTACACATCACATTAAAAACGGGCACTACACATAGAATAACGCATCTGTAAAACCCACACCACATAATGCGATGAGCAACTACACGTATAAAATTATGACATCTAAACGCATCATATATCACACACCATACACACAACTGGCATATAAACACATTGAACACATTGAGAACAATATAAACGCACATCAATAACTGTCTATCTTACACATTAGGAATAACATTTATATACACGTAATAAATCGCGACACACTACACACATAAAGAAAAACACATCTTCAAACATACCACAAACGGACAACTACAAACATGGAATACCTCGAGCTAAAAAACCACAAATATCGACACCATCGCATTCAATTAACACATCTTTAAACACATCATCCTCAAATCACTTCACTTAAACATACACCTACACACATCGAAGTAACGCCGTCTAAAGCAATATTAATGGAACCTACACACATGGCAATAAACACATCACATATAATACATACACATTGCTGATATAAACATCTAGAAACATCAATCGATTCACATCACATAACGGTACACCTACAACACTGAATAGTACGCATCTAAACACAATCACATAACGGACACACACCTACACAATGGAAGTAAGTATAATGAGCAATGTCATATCAGACACCTGTACAGAATGGAATAAACGCATCCACTAACACATCCCATTAACAGGAACACCTCACACACCAGAATAACTTGATCTGGACAACCATCACTATAAGATACACACATCGAAACAACACATCTGCTTAATACCTCACACCTAAAAATACATACAGTCCACTATCAAGACACATGTGCTCAGTAACGAATCTTTACATTATCTTATGGACACCTAAACACATGGAATATAACATTGCCACACATATAGGACATACACATTTGAAATAAACATCTAGAAACATCCATTCAATTCAAATCACATATAGGAACCCTAAACAAAGGCAATACAGCATTAAAGACATCACATATCTATGGAAGGCTTTAACACAAGAGTCTGCGCATCAGTAAACGCATGTCACTGAATGACACCTAGATAATGGATATCGATTCACTTAAACACATCAAATAACGGACACATTACACACATGGAATTAGAGATTCCTAACACAAAAACATAAACGCGCGGCAACTCACTACTATAGGTTTGTGCATCTAAACCTACATCACCATTAAGGGACCAGCCTACACACAAAGATCAATCATTGAAACACATCACATATATGACACAGACAAATCGAATAACTATCTTAAACACATCACACCTCAAGACATCAACATAACGGGACACCTACACACTAAGAATAGCGCTCTTCGCTAAACACATCACATAACGGACACTACACACTCTTGGAAAAACGTAATCTAAACAATTCACAAAACGGGACATCTACTCACCTAAGTAATAACGCCATCTAAAACATCACTAACCGAAAACCCTACCCCAAGGAAGCTAACGCATCTAGAACACATACAATCATGGAGGACCTACACACAGAAATAACTCATCTGAACACATCACATATGTCAGACACACACATAGAATTTACAATAGTAATACACATCACCACTAAAAACAGACATCACTAACGGGAACCTAGGACAACAATTTACCCCTCTCTCTGTCTCATACTTTTCTTCACCTCTCTTGTTTTTACTTTTTATTTTTTTCTTTCTTTCTTTTTTCCCAGTTAACTCGTAATTGATGTGATTATGTCGTGCTGCAGTGTGGTGCTTATAATCGTTCTGCCTGACGGAGCAATTGAATTTGGTGTCTAACCTCAAGCATATATTGCTGGATTACTATTTGCAGTTGCGTGACTGAAAGAAGTGACCTTTGTGGGCTAGCCGCCGTATATTGCTGGTTTTACAGAGTCTTGCTTGATTGAAACAGTTGGACTGTTGCTGATTATCAGTATATTGCTCACACAGAAACTCTAGAATCAGAACAGCTTGGTGCTTATGAGACAAATTTTGCCTTATCTGATTTTCAAGAAATTCTATATTTTATTATTGTTTCTATGATTGTGACTGTATCTTGCATTGTTTTAGAGCTTGATATGACGATGAATACCGTGTTTTGGTAAGTGTTAGTTATTGACTTAGAAAAAATAAGCAAGAGGTTTGTTTAGGAAGGCTCTCATCCAAATATTCTACACTCTTAATGATCTCCGTGTGGTTTACTTTGCTCTCCATAGTTAGTGTATGAAAATATAAAGGGGACTGGAATTTATATACAGCTCCTGCTGATTTAAACAGATCGCGGGTTTTTTTTGTCGTAGGTTTTTCTCTTTTTTTTTTTTCTTTTGGCAGAATCTGTAGCAGCTCTTTTGCACTTGTACTTTTAGTATTGTTTCGTTTTTATTTTGGGTGGTCTCCTTATTATCATATTATATTCTCTGTTTGATTATTGAATAGCAAAACCTATAAAGGGTCTTTTGGTGTGTTGTGTGTGTTGATGTGTGTGTGTTTAGGTGTGTGTTGTGTGTGTGTTGTGTTGTGTTGTGTTGTGTAGTGTAGTTAGTTGGTAGTGTGTTGTGTGAGTTGTTGTTTGTGTTGTGGTGTTTTGTGTGTGAGTATTGTGTTAGTTGTTTGTGTTTTGTGTTGTGTGTGATGTGTTGTTTGTGTTGTGTTGTGAGAGTAGTGTTGTGTTGTGTGTGGTTGTGTTTTTTTGTGTTGTGTTGTGTGTGTTGTGTTTTGTGTGTTTTGTGTGTGTGTTGTGTGTGTGTTGTGTGTGTGTTTTTGTGGAGTGTTTAGTTGTATTTGAGTGTGTTGTGTGTTGTTGGTGTGTGATGAGTTGTGCTTGTGTTGTGTTGTGTGTGTGTTGTGTGTGTGTTGTGTGTGTGTTGTTGTTTGTTGTGTTGTGTTGTGTGATCGTTGTTGTTGTGTTGTGTGAGTTGTTGTGTGTGTATGTGTGTGTGATTGTGTGTTTGTTGTGTGAGTGTTGTGTGTGTTTTGTTTTGTGTAGTTAGTGTGGTTGTGTGTGTGTGTTGTGTGTGGATGTGTGTGTTTTGTGTGTGTGTGTGTGTTGTTGTTGTTGTGGTGTTGTGTGAGTGTTAGTTGTGTTGTTTGTGTGCTGTGTTGTGTGTGTGGTTTTGTGTGTGTGTATTGTTTTTGTGTGTTGGTGTGTGTGGGTAGTGTGTGAGTGTTGTGGGTGTGTGTTGTGTGTGTGTGTTGTTTGTGTGAGTTGTGTGTGTGTGTTGTGTGTGTGTGTTTGTGTGATGTGTGTTGTTGGTGTGTTGTGTGTGTGTGTGTTGTGTGTGTGTTGTTGAGTGTGTGATTTGTGTGTGTGTGTTGTGTGTGTGTGATGTGTGTGTGTGTTGTGTGTGTGTTGTGTTGTGTGAGTGTGTGTGTGTTTGTGTTTGTTGTGTGTGTGTGTTTAGTATTTTGTGTTTTGTGTTGGTGTGTTGTGTTGTGTGTGTATGTGTTGTGTGGGTTTGTGTTGTGTGTTTTGTGTTTGTGTTTGTGTTGTGTTGTGTTGTGTTGTGTTGTGTTGTGTTCTGTGTTGTGTTGTTGTTGTGTTGTGTTGTGTGTAGTTGTGTTGTGTGTGTTGTGTGTGTGTGTTGTGTGGTGTGTGTTGGCTCTGTTGTGTTGTGTTGATGTTGTGCTGTGTTTTGTTGTGTGTGTTGTGATGTGATGTGTGTGTTGTGTTTGTGAGTGTTTATTGTAGTGTGTTGTGTTGTGTGTGTTGTGTTGAGTGTGTTGTGTTGTGTGTGTGGTGTTGTGTGTGTTTGTGTTGTGTGTGTTTGTGTTGTGTGAGTTGTTTGTTGTGTGTTGTGTTTGTAGTTGGTGTTGTGTTGTGTGTGGTTGTGTTGTGTGTGTAGTGTTGTGTGTGTTGTGTTGTGTGTGTTGTGTTGTGTGTGTTGTTGTTGTGGTGTGTTTTGTTGTGTGTGTGTTGTGTTGTGGATGTTGTGTTGTGTTTGTGAGTTGTGTGTGTTGTGTTGAGTGTGTTGTGTTGTGTGTGTTGTGTTGTGTGAGTTGTGTTGTGAGATTTGTGTTGTGTGTGTTGTGTTGTGTGAGTTTGTGTTGTGTGTGTTGTGTTGTGTGTGTGTTGTGTGAGTGTTGTGTGGTGTTTGTGTGTGTGTGTGTGTTGTGTGTGTTGTGTGTCTGTGTGTTTTGTGTTGTGTGTGTTTTTGTGTGTTTGTATGTGATAGTGTGTAGTTTGTGTGTGTGTTGTGTGTGTGTTGTGTAGTGTTGTGTGTTCGTGTGTGTGTTTTGTGAGTTGTGGTGTGTGTTGTGTGTTGTGTTGTGTGTAGTGTTGTGTGTGTGATGTGTGTGTGTTGTGGTTGTGTTGTGTGTGTGTTGTGTTGTGTGTGTTTGTGTGTGTGTTGTGTGTGTGTTTAGTGTGTTTGTTGGGTGGTGTGTTGTGTGTGTGTGATGTGTGTGTGTGTTTGTTGTGTGTGTGTGTTGTGTGTGTGTTTTGTGTGTGTGTGTTGTGTGTGTGTGTTGTGTGTGTATGTTTGTGTGGTGTGTTGTGTGTGTGTTTTGATTGTGTGTGTTTGGTGATTTTTGTGAGTGTGTGGTTGATGTGTGTTGTTTGCGTGGTGTGTTGTGTGTGTGTGTTGTGTGTGTGTGTTGTGTGTGTTTGTGTGTGTTGTGATGTGTGTGTGTGTGTGTGTGTGTGTTGTGATTGTGTGATGTGTGTGTTTGTTGTGTGTGTGTGATTGTGTGTGTGAGTTGTGTGTGTGTTGTGTGAGTGTGTTGTATGTGTGTTGTTGTGTGTGTGTGTTGTGAGTGTGGAGGTGTGTGTGTGTAGTGTGTGTGTGTTGTGTGTGTATTGTGTTGTGTGTGTGTGTTGTGTGTGTGTGGTGTGTTGTGTGTGTGTGTTGTCGTGTGTGTTTGTGTGTGTTGTGTGTGTGTTGTGATGTGTGTTTTTGGTGGGTGTTTTTTTTTTTTTTTTTGTGTTGGTGTGTGTTGTGTGTGTGTTGTGTGTGTTTTTTGATGTTGTGATGTGAGTGTGTTGTGTGTCTGGTGTTGTGTGTCTGGTGGTTGTGTGTCTGGTGTTGTGTGTCTGGTGTGTGTGTTCGGTGTGAGGTCTGGTGTGTGTGTCTGGATTTGTGTGTTGTGTGTGTTGTGTTATGTGTGTGTTGTGTATTGTGTGTAGTGTTGTTGTGTGATGTGTGTGTGTTGTGTGTGTGTTGTGTGTGTGTTGTGTGTTAGGTTGTTTTGTGTAGTGTGTTGTGTTGTGTTTGAGTTGTTGTTGTGTGTGTTGTGTTGTTGTGTGTTGTGTTGTGAGTGTTGTGTTGTGTGTGTTGTGTAGTGTGTGTTGTGTTGTGTGTGTTGTGTTGTTTGTGTTGTGTTGCTGTGTGTTGTGTTGTGTGTGTGTGTTGTGTGTGTTGTGTTGTGTGTGTTATGTTGTGTGTGTTGTGTTGTGTGTGTGTTGTTTTGTTGTGTGTTTGTGTTGTGTGGTTGTGTTGTGTGTGTTTTGTTGTGTGTGTGTGTTGTGTGGTTGTGTTGTGTGTGTTGTGTTGTGTGTGTTGTGTTGTGTGTGTTGTGTTGTGTGTGTTGTGTTGTGTGTGGTTCGTGTTGTGTGTGTTGTGTTGTGTTTGTTGTGTTTGTTGTGTGTTGTGTTGTGTGTGTTGTGTTGGTGTGTTGTGATTGAGTGAGTTGTGTTGTGTGTGTTGTGTTGTGTGTGTTGTGTTGTGTGTGTTGAGTGTGT
The DNA here is from genome assembly GCA_028751875.1 of Rapana venosa. Taxonomy (NCBI): domain Eukaryota; kingdom Metazoa; phylum Mollusca; class Gastropoda; order Neogastropoda; family Muricidae; genus Rapana; species Rapana venosa. Next base: position 5,466,688 of record CM054151.1, read on the forward strand.
GTGTTGTGTTGTGTGTGTGTGTTGTGTGTGTTGTGTAGGGTTGTGTGTGTGTTGTGTTGTGTGTGTGTAGTGTTGTGTGTTGTGTTGTGTGTGTTGTGTTGTGTGTGTTGTGTTGTGTGTGTTGTGTGTGTGTTGGGTGGTGTTGTGTGTGTGTTGTGTGTGTTGTTTTGTGTGTGTTGTGTTGTGTGTGTTGTGTTGTGTGTGTTTGTTGTGTTGTGTTGTGTTTGTGTGTTGTGTTGTGTGTGTTGTGTTGTGTGTGTTTGTGTTGTGTGTGTTGTGTTATGTGTGTTGTGTTGTGTGGTGTGTTGTGTGTTGTAGTGTTGTGTGTTGTTGTGTTGTGTGTGTTGTGTTTGTGGTGTGTTGTGTTGTGTGTGTTGTGTTGTGTGTGTTGTGTTGTGTGTGTTGTGTTGTTTCGTGTGTTGTGTTGTGTGTGTTGTGTTGTGTGTGGTTGTGTTGTGTGTGTTGTGTTGTGTGTGTTGTAGTTGTGTGTGTTTGTGTGGTGTGTTGTGTTGTGTGTGTTGTTGTTGTGTGAGTTGTGTTGTGTGTGTTGTGTTGTGTGTGTTGTGTTGTGTGTGTTGTGTTGTGTGTTTTGTGTTGTGTGTGTTTTGTTGTGTTGTGTGTGTTGTGTTGTGTGTGTTGTGTTGTGTGTGTTGTGTGGGTGTGTTGCGTTGGTGTGTTGTGTTGTGTGTGTTGTGTTGGTGTGTTGTGTTGTGTGTGTTTGTGTTGTGTGTGTTGTGTTGTGTGTTTGTAGTTTGTGTGTGTGTTGTGTTGTGTGTGTAGTGTGTGTTGTGTTGTGTGTGTTGTGTTGTGTGTGTTGTGTTGTGTGTGTTGTGTTGTGTGTGTTGTGTTGTGTGTGTTGTTTTGTGTGTGTTGTGTTGTGTGTGTTTGTGTTGTGTGTGTGTGTTGTGTGTGTGTTGTGTTGTGTGTGTGTTGTGTGTGTGTGTTGTGTTGTGTGTGTTGTGTTTGTGTGTGTTTGTGTTGGTTTTTTTTTGGGTGTTGTGTTGTGTGTGTTGTGTTGTGTGTGTTTGTGTTGTGTGTGTAGTGTTGTGTGTGTTTGGTGTTGTGTGTGTTGTGTTGTGATGTGTTGTGTTGTGTTTATTGTTGTGTCGTTGGTGGTGTTGTTGTGTGTGTGTTGTGTGTGTGTTGTGTGTGTGTTGTGTGTGTGTTGTGTAGTGTTGTTGTGTTGTGTTGTGTGTGTTGTGTGTGTTGTGTGTGTGTGTGTTGTGTTGTTGGTGTGTTGTGTGTGTGTTGTGTGTGTGTTGTGTTTGTTTTGTGTGTGTGTTGTGTTGTGTTGTGTGCTTAGTGTGTGTGTTGTGTGTGTTGTGTGTGTGTTGTGTGTGTGTTGTGTGTGTGTTGTGTGTGTGTGTGTGTGTGTTGTTGTTGTGTTGTGTGTGTGTTGTTTGTGTGTGTTGTATGATTGAGTGATGTTGTGTGTGTTGTGTGTGTTGTGTGAGTTGGTCTGTTGTGTGTGTTGTGTGTCTGGTGTGTGTGATGTGTGTCTGGTGTGTGTGTTCTGGTGTGTTTGTCTGTGTTGAGTGTCTGGTGTGTAGTGTCTGGTGTGTGTGTTGTTTGTGTGTGTTGTGTGTGTGTGTTGTGTGTGTGTGTGTGTTGTGTGTTGTTGTGGTGTGTGTGTTGTGTGTGTGTGTGTTGTGTGTTTAGTGTGTGTGTGTGTGTTGTGTGTGTGTTGTGCTGTGTGTTTGTGTGTTGGTTGTGTGTGGTGTTGTGTGTGTGTTGTGTGTGTGTTGTGTGTGTGTGTGTGTGTGTGTTGTGTGTGAGTTGTGTGTGTGTTGTTGTGTGTTGTGTTGTGTGTGTTGTGTTGTGTGTGTTGGGTCGTGTGTGTTGTGTTGTGTGTGTAGTGTGTGTGTTTTGTGTTGAGGTGTTGTGTAGTGTGTGTTGTGTTGTCGGTGTGTTGTGTGTGTGTGTTGTGTTGTGTGTTTTGTGTGTGTGTTGTGTGTGTGATGTGAGTGTGTTGTGTGTGTGTTGTGTGTTGTGTGTTGTGTTTGTGTTGTGAGTGTGTTGTGTGTGTGTTGTGTGTGTGTTGTGTGTGTGTTGGTGTGTGTGTTGTAGTGTGTGTTGTGTGTGTGATGTGTGTGTGTTTTGTGCTGTGTTGTGTGAGGTGTTGTTGTGTGTGTAGTGTGTGTGTTGTGAGTGTGTGTTGTGTGTGTGTTGTGTGTGTGTGTTGTGTTTGTGTGTTTGTGTGTGTTGTGTGTGATGTTGTGTGTGTGTGTTGTGTGTGTGTTGGTGTGTGTTGTGTGGTGTGTGTTGTGTGTGTGTGTTGTGTGTGTTGGTGTTGTGAGTGTCTGTTGTGGTGTGTGTTTGTTTTGTTGTGTGTGTGTGGGTTTGTGTGTGCTGTGTTGTGTTAGTGTTGAGTGAGTGTTGTGTGTGTGTTGTGTGTGTGTTGTTGTGTGTGTTGTGTGTTGTTTTAGTGTGTATGGTGTGTGTGTGTGTTGTGTGTGTGTTGTGTGTGTTGTGTTGTGTGAGTTGTTGTGTGTGTGTTGTGTTGTGTGTGTGTGTTGTGTTGTGTTGTGTTGTGTGTATGTTGGTTGTGTGTGTTGTGTGTGTGTGTTGTGTGTGTGTGTTGTGTTGTGTGTGTTGTGTTGTGTGTGTTGTGTTGTGTGTGTTGTGTTGTGTGTGTGGTTTGTGTTTAGTGTGTTGTGTTTGTCGTGTGTTGTGTTGTGGTGCTGTTGGTTGTGGTGTGTTGGTTGTTGTGTGTTGTGTTGTGTTGTGGTTGTGTGTTGTTGTGTTGTGTGTGTTGTGTTGTGTGTGTGTGTTGTGTTTGTTGTTGTGTGTGTTGTGTGTGTTTTGTGTTTGTGTGTTGTGTTTGTGTGTTGTGTGTGTGTTGTGTGTGGGTGTGAGTGTGTTGTGTGTGTGTTGTGTG
>CM054151.1:5479565-5487065 GCA_028751875.1 Rapana venosa
GTTGTGTTGTGTGTGTTGTGTTGTGTGTTTTGTGTTGTGTGTGATGTGTTGTGTGTGTGTGTTTGTGTGTTGTGTTTTGTGTGTTGTGTTGTGTGTGTTGTGTTGTGTGTGTTGTGTTGTGTGTGTTGTGTTGAGTGTTGTTGTGTTGTGTGTTTTGTGTTGTGTTGTGTGTTGTGTTGAGTGTGTTGTGTTGTGTGTGTTGTGTTGTGTGTGTTTTGTGTGTTGTGTTGTGTTATGTTGAGTTTTGTGTTGAGTGTGTTGTGTTGAGATTGTTGTGTTTGTTTTTTGGTGTGTTGTGTGTGTTGATGTGTGTGTGTTTAGGTGTGTGTTGTGTGTGTGTTGTGTTGTGTTGTGTTGTGTAGTGTAGTTAGTTGGTAGTGTGTTGTGTGAGTTGTTGTTTGTGTTGTGGTGTTTTGTGTGTGAGTATTGTGTTAGTTGTTTGTGTTTTGTGTTGTGTGTGATGTGTTGTTTGTGTTGTGTTGTGAGAGTAGTGTTGTGTTGTGTGTGGTTGTGTTTTTTTGTGTTGTGTTGTGTGTGTTGTGTTTTGTGTGTTTTGTGTGTGTGTTGTGTGTGTGTTGTGTGTGTGTTTTTGTGGAGTGTTTAGTTGTATTTGAGTGTGTTGTGTGTTGTTGGTGTGTGATGAGTTGTGCTTGTGTTGTGTTGTGTGTGTGTTGTGTGTGTGTTGTGTGTGTGTTGTTGTTTGTTGTGTTGTGTTGTGTGATCGTTGTTGTTGTGTTGTGTGAGTTGTTGTGTGTGTATGTGTGTGTGATTGTGTGTTTGTTGTGTGAGTGTTGTGTGTGTTTTGTTTTGTGTAGTTAGTGTGGTTGTGTGTGTGTGTTGTGTGTGGATGTGTGTGTTTTGTGTGTGTGTGTGTGTTGTTGTTGTTGTGGTGTTGTGTGAGTGTTAGTTGTGTTGTTTGTGTGCTGTGTTGTGTGTGTGGTTTTGTGTGTGTGTATTGTTTTTGTGTGTTGGTGTGTGTGGGTAGTGTGTGAGTGTTGTGGGTGTGTGTTGTGTGTGTGTGTTGTTTGTGTGAGTTGTGTGTGTGTGTTGTGTGTGTGTGTTTGTGTGATGTGTGTTGTTGGTGTGTTGTGTGTGTGTGTGTTGTGTGTGTGTTGTTGAGTGTGTGATTTGTGTGTGTGTGTTGTGTGTGTGTGATGTGTGTGTGTGTTGTGTGTGTGTTGTGTTGTGTGAGTGTGTGTGTGTTTGTGTTTGTTGTGTGTGTGTGTTTAGTATTTTGTGTTTTGTGTTGGTGTGTTGTGTTGTGTGTGTATGTGTTGTGTGGGTTTGTGTTGTGTGTTTTGTGTTTGTGTTTGTGTTGTGTTGTGTTGTGTTGTGTTGTGTTGTGTTCTGTGTTGTGTTGTTGTTGTGTTGTGTTGTGTGTAGTTGTGTTGTGTGTGTTGTGTGTGTGTGTTGTGTGGTGTGTGTTGGCTCTGTTGTGTTGTGTTGATGTTGTGCTGTGTTTTGTTGTGTGTGTTGTGATGTGATGTGTGTGTTGTGTTTGTGAGTGTTTATTGTAGTGTGTTGTGTTGTGTGTGTTGTGTTGAGTGTGTTGTGTTGTGTGTGTGGTGTTGTGTGTGTTTGTGTTGTGTGTGTTTGTGTTGTGTGAGTTGTTTGTTGTGTGTTGTGTTTGTAGTTGGTGTTGTGTTGTGTGTGGTTGTGTTGTGTGTGTAGTGTTGTGTGTGTTGTGTTGTGTGTGTTGTGTTGTGTGTGTTGTTGTTGTGGTGTGTTTTGTTGTGTGTGTGTTGTGTTGTGGATGTTGTGTTGTGTTTGTGAGTTGTGTGTGTTGTGTTGAGTGTGTTGTGTTGTGTGTGTTGTGTTGTGTGAGTTGTGTTGTGAGATTTGTGTTGTGTGTGTTGTGTTGTGTGAGTTTGTGTTGTGTGTGTTGTGTTGTGTGTGTGTTGTGTGAGTGTTGTGTGGTGTTTGTGTGTGTGTGTGTGTTGTGTGTGTTGTGTGTCTGTGTGTTTTGTGTTGTGTGTGTTTTTGTGTGTTTGTATGTGATAGTGTGTAGTTTGTGTGTGTGTTGTGTGTGTGTTGTGTAGTGTTGTGTGTTCGTGTGTGTGTTTTGTGAGTTGTGGTGTGTGTTGTGTGTTGTGTTGTGTGTAGTGTTGTGTGTGTGATGTGTGTGTGTTGTGGTTGTGTTGTGTGTGTGTTGTGTTGTGTGTGTTTGTGTGTGTGTTGTGTGTGTGTTTAGTGTGTTTGTTGGGTGGTGTGTTGTGTGTGTGTGATGTGTGTGTGTGTTTGTTGTGTGTGTGTGTTGTGTGTGTGTTTTGTGTGTGTGTGTTGTGTGTGTGTGTTGTGTGTGTATGTTTGTGTGGTGTGTTGTGTGTGTGTTTTGATTGTGTGTGTTTGGTGATTTTTGTGAGTGTGTGGTTGATGTGTGTTGTTTGCGTGGTGTGTTGTGTGTGTGTGTTGTGTGTGTGTGTTGTGTGTGTTTGTGTGTGTTGTGATGTGTGTGTGTGTGTGTGTGTGTGTTGTGATTGTGTGATGTGTGTGTTTGTTGTGTGTGTGTGATTGTGTGTGTGAGTTGTGTGTGTGTTGTGTGAGTGTGTTGTATGTGTGTTGTTGTGTGTGTGTGTTGTGAGTGTGGAGGTGTGTGTGTGTAGTGTGTGTGTGTTGTGTGTGTATTGTGTTGTGTGTGTGTGTTGTGTGTGTGTGGTGTGTTGTGTGTGTGTGTTGTCGTGTGTGTTTGTGTGTGTTGTGTGTGTGTTGTGATGTGTGTTTTTGGTGGGTGTTTTTTTTTTTTTTTTTGTGTTGGTGTGTGTTGTGTGTGTGTTGTGTGTGTTTTTTGATGTTGTGATGTGAGTGTGTTGTGTGTCTGGTGTTGTGTGTCTGGTGGTTGTGTGTCTGGTGTTGTGTGTCTGGTGTGTGTGTTCGGTGTGAGGTCTGGTGTGTGTGTCTGGATTTGTGTGTTGTGTGTGTTGTGTTATGTGTGTGTTGTGTATTGTGTGTAGTGTTGTTGTGTGATGTGTGTGTGTTGTGTGTGTGTTGTGTGTGTGTTGTGTGTTAGGTTGTTTTGTGTAGTGTGTTGTGTTGTGTTTGAGTTGTTGTTGTGTGTGTTGTGTTGTTGTGTGTTGTGTTGTGAGTGTTGTGTTGTGTGTGTTGTGTAGTGTGTGTTGTGTTGTGTGTGTTGTGTTGTTTGTGTTGTGTTGCTGTGTGTTGTGTTGTGTGTGTGTGTTGTGTGTGTTGTGTTGTGTGTGTTATGTTGTGTGTGTTGTGTTGTGTGTGTGTTGTTTTGTTGTGTGTTTGTGTTGTGTGGTTGTGTTGTGTGTGTTTTGTTGTGTGTGTGTGTTGTGTGGTTGTGTTGTGTGTGTTGTGTTGTGTGTGTTGTGTTGTGTGTGTTGTGTTGTGTGTGTTGTGTTGTGTGTGGTTCGTGTTGTGTGTGTTGTGTTGTGTTTGTTGTGTTTGTTGTGTGTTGTGTTGTGTGTGTTGTGTTGGTGTGTTGTGATTGAGTGAGTTGTGTTGTGTGTGTTGTGTTGTGTGTGTTGTGTTGTGTGTGTTGAGTGTGTGTGTTGTGTTGTGTGTGTGTGTTGTGTGTGTTGTGTAGGGTTGTGTGTGTGTTGTGTTGTGTGTGTGTAGTGTTGTGTGTTGTGTTGTGTGTGTTGTGTTGTGTGTGTTGTGTTGTGTGTGTTGTGTGTGTGTTGGGTGGTGTTGTGTGTGTGTTGTGTGTGTTGTTTTGTGTGTGTTGTGTTGTGTGTGTTGTGTTGTGTGTGTTTGTTGTGTTGTGTTGTGTTTGTGTGTTGTGTTGTGTGTGTTGTGTTGTGTGTGTTTGTGTTGTGTGTGTTGTGTTATGTGTGTTGTGTTGTGTGGTGTGTTGTGTGTTGTAGTGTTGTGTGTTGTTGTGTTGTGTGTGTTGTGTTTGTGGTGTGTTGTGTTGTGTGTGTTGTGTTGTGTGTGTTGTGTTGTGTGTGTTGTGTTGTTTCGTGTGTTGTGTTGTGTGTGTTGTGTTGTGTGTGGTTGTGTTGTGTGTGTTGTGTTGTGTGTGTTGTAGTTGTGTGTGTTTGTGTGGTGTGTTGTGTTGTGTGTGTTGTTGTTGTGTGAGTTGTGTTGTGTGTGTTGTGTTGTGTGTGTTGTGTTGTGTGTGTTGTGTTGTGTGTTTTGTGTTGTGTGTGTTTTGTTGTGTTGTGTGTGTTGTGTTGTGTGTGTTGTGTTGTGTGTGTTGTGTGGGTGTGTTGCGTTGGTGTGTTGTGTTGTGTGTGTTGTGTTGGTGTGTTGTGTTGTGTGTGTTTGTGTTGTGTGTGTTGTGTTGTGTGTTTGTAGTTTGTGTGTGTGTTGTGTTGTGTGTGTAGTGTGTGTTGTGTTGTGTGTGTTGTGTTGTGTGTGTTGTGTTGTGTGTGTTGTGTTGTGTGTGTTGTGTTGTGTGTGTTGTTTTGTGTGTGTTGTGTTGTGTGTGTTTGTGTTGTGTGTGTGTGTTGTGTGTGTGTTGTGTTGTGTGTGTGTTGTGTGTGTGTGTTGTGTTGTGTGTGTTGTGTTTGTGTGTGTTTGTGTTGGTTTTTTTTTGGGTGTTGTGTTGTGTGTGTTGTGTTGTGTGTGTTTGTGTTGTGTGTGTAGTGTTGTGTGTGTTTGGTGTTGTGTGTGTTGTGTTGTGATGTGTTGTGTTGTGTTTATTGTTGTGTCGTTGGTGGTGTTGTTGTGTGTGTGTTGTGTGTGTGTTGTGTGTGTGTTGTGTGTGTGTTGTGTAGTGTTGTTGTGTTGTGTTGTGTGTGTTGTGTGTGTTGTGTGTGTGTGTGTTGTGTTGTTGGTGTGTTGTGTGTGTGTTGTGTGTGTGTTGTGTTTGTTTTGTGTGTGTGTTGTGTTGTGTTGTGTGCTTAGTGTGTGTGTTGTGTGTGTTGTGTGTGTGTTGTGTGTGTGTTGTGTGTGTGTTGTGTGTGTGTGTGTGTGTGTTGTTGTTGTGTTGTGTGTGTGTTGTTTGTGTGTGTTGTATGATTGAGTGATGTTGTGTGTGTTGTGTGTGTTGTGTGAGTTGGTCTGTTGTGTGTGTTGTGTGTCTGGTGTGTGTGATGTGTGTCTGGTGTGTGTGTTCTGGTGTGTTTGTCTGTGTTGAGTGTCTGGTGTGTAGTGTCTGGTGTGTGTGTTGTTTGTGTGTGTTGTGTGTGTGTGTTGTGTGTGTGTGTGTGTTGTGTGTTGTTGTGGTGTGTGTGTTGTGTGTGTGTGTGTTGTGTGTTTAGTGTGTGTGTGTGTGTTGTGTGTGTGTTGTGCTGTGTGTTTGTGTGTTGGTTGTGTGTGGTGTTGTGTGTGTGTTGTGTGTGTGTTGTGTGTGTGTGTGTGTGTGTGTTGTGTGTGAGTTGTGTGTGTGTTGTTGTGTGTTGTGTTGTGTGTGTTGTGTTGTGTGTGTTGGGTCGTGTGTGTTGTGTTGTGTGTGTAGTGTGTGTGTTTTGTGTTGAGGTGTTGTGTAGTGTGTGTTGTGTTGTCGGTGTGTTGTGTGTGTGTGTTGTGTTGTGTGTTTTGTGTGTGTGTTGTGTGTGTGATGTGAGTGTGTTGTGTGTGTGTTGTGTGTTGTGTGTTGTGTTTGTGTTGTGAGTGTGTTGTGTGTGTGTTGTGTGTGTGTTGTGTGTGTGTTGGTGTGTGTGTTGTAGTGTGTGTTGTGTGTGTGATGTGTGTGTGTTTTGTGCTGTGTTGTGTGAGGTGTTGTTGTGTGTGTAGTGTGTGTGTTGTGAGTGTGTGTTGTGTGTGTGTTGTGTGTGTGTGTTGTGTTTGTGTGTTTGTGTGTGTTGTGTGTGATGTTGTGTGTGTGTGTTGTGTGTGTGTTGGTGTGTGTTGTGTGGTGTGTGTTGTGTGTGTGTGTTGTGTGTGTTGGTGTTGTGAGTGTCTGTTGTGGTGTGTGTTTGTTTTGTTGTGTGTGTGTGGGTTTGTGTGTGCTGTGTTGTGTTAGTGTTGAGTGAGTGTTGTGTGTGTGTTGTGTGTGTGTTGTTGTGTGTGTTGTGTGTTGTTTTAGTGTGTATGGTGTGTGTGTGTGTTGTGTGTGTGTTGTGTGTGTTGTGTTGTGTGAGTTGTTGTGTGTGTGTTGTGTTGTGTGTGTGTGTTGTGTTGTGTTGTGTTGTGTGTATGTTGGTTGTGTGTGTTGTGTGTGTGTGTTGTGTGTGTGTGTTGTGTTGTGTGTGTTGTGTTGTGTGTGTTGTGTTGTGTGTGTTGTGTTGTGTGTGTGGTTTGTGTTTAGTGTGTTGTGTTTGTCGTGTGTTGTGTTGTGGTGCTGTTGGTTGTGGTGTGTTGGTTGTTGTGTGTTGTGTTGTGTTGTGGTTGTGTGTTGTTGTGTTGTGTGTGTTGTGTTGTGTGTGTGTGTTGTGTTTGTTGTTGTGTGTGTTGTGTGTGTTTTGTGTTTGTGTGTTGTGTTTGTGTGTTGTGTGTGTGTTGTGTGTGGGTGTGAGTGTGTTGTGTGTGTGTTGTGTGTGTGTTGTGTGTGTTGTTGTGAGTGTGTGTTGTGTGTGTGTGGTAGTTGTGTGTGTTGTGTGTGTGTTGTGTGTGTGTGTATGGTGTGTGTTGTTGTGTGTGTGTGTTGTGTGTGTGTGTTGTGTGTGTGTTGTGTGTTCAGTGTTGTGTGTGTGGTTGTGTGTGTGTGTTGTGGTGTGTGTTGTGAGTGTGTTGAGTGTGTGTTGTGTGTGTGTTGTGTGAGTGATGTGTATGTGTGTTGTGTGTGTGTGTTGTGTGTGTGTTGAGTGTGGTTGTGAGTGTTTTGTGTGTGTGTGTTGTGGTGTGTGTTGTGTGTGTTTGTTGTGTGTGTGGTGTTTGTGTGTTGTGTGTGTGTGTGTGTGTGTGTGTGTTGTGTGTGGTGTTGTGTGTGTGTTGTGAGTGTGTGTGTGTGTGTTGTGTGTGTGTTGTGTGTGTTGTGTGTGTGGTGTTGTGTGTGTGTTAGTGTGTGTGTTGTGTGAGTGTTGTGTGTGTGTTGTTTTGTGTGTGTGTTGTGTGTGTGTTGTGTGTGATGAGAAGTGTTGTGTTGTGTTTTGTTTGTTGTGTTGTGTGTGTTGTGTTTGTGTGTGTTGTGTTTGAGCTGTGATGTGTTGTGTGTGTTGAAGTTGAGTGTGTGTGTTGTGTGTGTTTGTGATGGTGTGTTGTGTTGTGTGTGTTGTGTTGTTGTGTGTTGTGTATGTGTTTGTTGTGGTTGTTGTGTGTTGTAGTTGTGTTGTGTTGTGTTGTGTGTGTTTGTGTGTGTGTTGTGTGTGTGTTGTGTGTGTGTTGTTGTGTGTGTTGTGTGTGTGTATGTGTGTGTGTTGTGTGTGTGTTGTGTGTGTGTTGGTGTGTGTAGTGTGTGTGTTGTGTGTGTGTTGTGTGTGTGTTGTGGTTTGTGTTGTTGTGTGTATGTGTGTGTGTGGTTGTGTGTGTGTTGTGTGTGTGTTGTGTGTGTTGTTGTGTGTGTGTGTTGTGTGTGTGTTGAGTGTGTTTGTTGTGTGTTGTGTGTAGTAGAGTGTGTTGTGTGTGTGTTGTGATGTGTGTGTTGTGTGTGTGTTGTGTGTGTGTTGTTGTGTGTGTTGTGAGTGTGATGTGTGTGTGTTGTGTTTAAGTGTGTGT